>CM031234.1:665502147-665596518 GCA_018340775.1 Taxus wallichiana var. yunnanensis | reverse complement strand
CTTATTTTTAGCATTCTTATTTTTAGAGTCGTGAAACGTGTTAAATATGCAAATGCGATTACTGTTTGACAACCTATTTGCTGGGGTATTGCATGAGAGATTTGAGTGAGAAGGAGAGAAGAGACAGTGAAGTGAGCGTGGGCTGAGATTCAAAGCGAGAAAGACAAGTTATATTTGAAGAGGGTGGTGATCATGGCGAGAACAGGAGAAGCATCTAAAGGCAGGGGCGAGAGGGAAGACGAGTGCCACCTCAAGTCAGCTACGTGAACCCAAGAGGTAAACGGTTTGGTTGTAATTTGATTTTTGCATGTTTTCTGAATAGGATGAGAGAAGTGTAAGTGGTTAGATATGAGAAAGAAAACGTGATAGCAAGGGTTGGGGATGGTATGAGTGCTACGGGGCAGGTAAACAGGGTGGGCCTGTATGTTTTTAGGTAGAAATAGGAGTAAACGGGCTTCATAAATATCGAAGGTGTATGTTTGAAGCAGTAGGTATATATTTTGATACAATGACGTATCGTTTATAAGTAACCAGTATCGGTTAGCCAACCGGTATCGGTTATGCATAACTGCTATCGGTTACTGTAAGGGTTTCCATATTTTGAGAAAAAACCCATAGAGATTTGTTCTTTTGAATAATTATGTGTCGTTTTGATGTATGCAGGCAGAAGCAAGGTTAAGGATGAATGATACTGTGCCAGCGTTGTTGTCACGAATCCGAGCGGATGTAACACCAGCTGAATGGGCTTTGATAAATCGGTTGGGGTTAAGTGGAATCTGCTATTATTCAAGAATCGCGCGTAACCATGCTATGTTGCAGGCGTTGATTGAGAGATGGAATCTAGAAAAGAATACCTTCTATCTACCAACAGGGGAGATGACAGTGACTTTGGAAGATGTGTTCCGTATTTTGAGACTCCCAATAATAGGAAAAATAGTGTATCAGGCGTTGCCCAGCGCGGGGCGGGCAGCGATACTTGAAGCGATATTTGGGTCACGTGCCACGAGATTTGACACGGCGAGGTTTATCATTTACAGTATGGTACAAATGTATGCAACACACCCCGAGGAAACAAGGTTGGCCGTCTATTAATGATAGCGGTGGGGTATTATGCATTGCCGAGGGCGGAAGGTGGAAGATTTCCCAAAGCATTGATGAGTGTTATTTGGGAAATGATAGAAATGAGCGTGACATTCGCATGGGCACCATATCCTGCGAGTTATATAGGGGTTTATGGGCATGCAAGCGAAAACACACGAGACAATTTAGATTGTTTGTACTTATTACATTGTTAGGCCTATGAGCATATTGTTTGTGTGCGTCAATAGGCCGACCCATTGAGTCGGGAGAGACAGAGTGCAAAGGTTGGGATTCAGATGATGGGTCCAGATAGAACAAGCGAGATCCTGGCCGTGATAGATGACATCGAGTATTATAGATAGGTATGGGAAATGGTGAGCTGTATGCGGATATTTGTTGGAGGTCGAGTCACAGGAACTATATGGTGACAGAGCACATAGCTGAGGAGTTGAGGGGTGTAGAGCGATTGAGGTGGATCGCAGGGCATAGGCCGGGTGAGTACGAGAGGATTCCTCTAGATCACGTGCGGTGACAATTTGGGTTCGTTCAGGATATTCCTATGACATATAGACCATACATGAGGATCGACGCCGAGGCAGCATTCTCACCTCCCCGGCCGACACCTCCAGAAGGGCCAGAAGAGATAGCAGCCGATCGTAGGGTTATGGATGTGGGAACGACGGAGGCCTATAGAGTATGGTGGGTAGCAGAGCTGCGAGGTGCACGTGAGTGCCCTGACATAGCTGTGATTACAGCGGAGAGAGATCGTCTGCAGGATTTGGCTCACCAGCTTCAAACACAGGTGAATGAGACAATGGGAATGTTAGAGGCTTCACAGTTACGAGTGGAGAGACTGGAGGCAAGATTCCTCACGCGAGAGGACGTATTCGTATGTTACAGGAGATGTTGGCGGATCAATGGGAGGAACCAATGGCAGTGGCACCTTTGAGGATGGAGAGGCCAGCTGAGAGGCATCGACGATCACGATCACCACCTGATTCGGGAGGAGGTGCAAGAGTCTAAGTGGATTTTATAGGAATATTAGAATAAATAAGGATGCCGACCTGCGAGTCGATGATAGAGAAGATGTATTTGGTTAACATCTAAAATAAAACTAAAGATGTATGTGGTTTTGAGTGATGATAATAATAAGAATGGTTGTGTTTTGAATGTTGTTTTTGTTTTGTTTGAAAAAGGATAAAGATGAATGTTGTCAAAATAGAAATACACAAAAATATTTATATTTATAACACATGATAGGGTATGGTAGGGGATGGTCGAGCTAACCTTGGGAGACCCCATGTCTCCTAAGTGCTGCCTACATAGCCCATTGCACAAAGCAAGGAGGGGCCTCAGACCGATGTAGTTCTCCCTTAGGAGCAGGGAGAGGTGAATTCAGGCAATTTGGTTGTGGTTAGGCAATTTTGTTGGTTAGTAAAAATTTGATGTTGGTAGGGTAATGTTGTTGGTGTAGGTATGGGTGAAGCGAAAGTTAGCATACCCAAGTAGTAGGGAATCGTGTCCTGATTAAGGTCAACACACAATCCTAGAGCCGAGCAAAAGAGGCAAGAGTGTCCCGTAATTGAGAAGAGCTAAACAAACCACATATTAATGTAGGATGAGCTTGAATCCCTAGGTACCTTGCATAGGCGAGAAGTCGATAGGTGAAAAGAGTGGTATAATCACAATATATCGGATATACGTCACGTCCCTTGAGTTTTGTTGTTTTGACAAATGGTGAGGTGAGGTGGTTGATGTGGGCGAGGGTGCAGAGAACTTATTATAAGATGATGATTCTGACAAAAGAAAACCAAACCTAAATAGACAAGTCCATGACTCAAAAGTGCTTTGAAGTACTGCTTTTATTTTATTTTTCTGGATATAGACTGATCGATGCGGGAAGTCTACATGGGATATGTAGTTTGTTGTTCTTGAGGTCTTCACGAAGCTGATCAATGCGAGAAGCTTCTAATAAAGGCTAACTGTGTATAGCTGTCCTTCAAGGGAGCAGTCTATTTATAGTAGCAGATGCAGTGTTTATGTATAGCTGTCCTTCGGGGGAGCAGTCTATTTATAATAAGAGCAATAGTTTGGCATATAGCTGTCCTTCAAGGGAGCAGTCTATTGTATAAGTTAGAGGTCTAGATGTCCGTTGGGCATGAAGCATCTAGTTTTTTTGTAAGAAGTTTGACTCAAGAAAATCCCATAAGTGTGTAATTAAGAATGTGTCATTTTGATACTTTGAAGTCATGGACTAGACTAAAAAGGGGAAGGCATCTTTTAAGGGGAGGTGATAATCAAACCATGTGAGCTTGATTGGATTTTGAGATGTAAGAAACAAAGTGTATGCGGTGGTAAATGGCTCGGGACGAGCGTAAGGTAGATAAGCAGTGATATAACACTAATTTCAACAGTAGAATGGTCGAAGATGCAAGGCATTAAGGGGCTCAGGCTCAGGTTTACCATTAAGCGAAGCTAAACGATAAGTGCCTGATCCATAAGTGTGAGTGATAATGTAAGGCCCAATCCAATTAGGAGCAAATTTTCCACGTTTACTCTTTTCTAGTTTGGTTACATGTTGATTCTCTTTGAGGACAAGATCGCCAACCTTAAAAGTATGCTCATGAAGCCGTTTATCATAAGCACGCTTGATGTGTTTTTGGTAGATTTGAAGGTGATCAAGAGCCGTAAGACGACGCTCGTCAAGAAGCTCTAATTGGGCTAACCGCTCTTGGCGGAAATCATCGTTGGTGAGAATATCCTGAAGAGATATTCTGAGGGAGGGTATTTGTACTTCGAGAGGCAAGACAGCCTCGGTACCATATACCAAAGAAAATGGTGTGGCATTAGTGGAGGTATGAATGCTAGTACGATAAGCCCAAAGGGCAAAGGGAATGTGATCATGCCAGTTTCTTCCGGACTCATTGACAACTTTCATGAGGATTTTGGTTAGGGTTTTATTAGAAGATTCAGCCTGACCATTGGCCTGCGGATAGTAAGGTGATGAGAAACTAAGTTTGATACCAAAGTTGTCACAAAGGTCTTATAACTTATTTTTAAAATATTTACCATTATCATTTATTAGGCGATGAGGAATACCAAAGCAGCAGATAATGTGATGGTTAACTAATTCGACAATTTTTCTTTTTGATTGAAATGAGTGGAATGGCCTCCACCCATTTTGTGTAATATTCGGTTCTGTGATTATCCAATGGTGACGTTGTGAAGAAGTGGGTGAATCTCACCAATAAGGTCTAAACCCCATTGTGAGAAAGGCCAAAGATCTCGTGCGACCTGTAGCGGATGGCTAGGAGTATGTTGAAGGTTGGCATGTTGTTGACACATAACACAACGCTTAACATATTCGTAGCAGTCATTGTTAAGAGTAGGCCAATAATAACCTAGGCGAAGGATTCGTTTAGCCATGGCAAGGCCACTAAAATGTCCACCACAAATACCATCGTGGACTTGTTGGATGGTATAGGTGACCTCCGCGCCGGTTAGACATCGAAGGAGGATGCCATCAAAGCCACGTTTATAGAGGAGTCCCCCCATGACAACATAACGAGAAACACTTTTAAGAAAAGCACGTTTGCCGTTACTAGTAAGGTCAGGTGGGAGAACAGAGGTTGTAAGGTAGTCGTGAAATTGGTGGTACCAGGTATCCTGCGAATTAGTAGACACATTATTTATCATACAAACTACCGGGGCTGAGTAGGATGGGGCAAAAAGTTGTTGGACCAAGATGAATATGTCAGAGTCAGTTGATGAAGCTGGAATTTGCGAGGCTAAGCAAGCCATAGTATCCATGCAAATTTGTTAGTGGAGCGGGGAATGGTCTGGATAGAATAACGAGTAAATGAGGTCAAAAGTGAATCCACGTAATGTTTGTACTTTTGAAGTTCCTCATTCTTACATTGGTAGATGCCCATAACTTGATTGACTACCAATTGAGAGTTGCCAAAATATTAATAGATTTGACACCTAAGTGTAACTTAACACTTTGGAGACCCAAAACAAGGGCCTCGTATTCCCATTTGTATTATTAGTGCGGGGGAAATCAAGCTAGGAATGAAAGAGGCATAGGTTCAGCGTCAAGAGGATGAGAACAACGCGGCTCCTCTCGCCGTGGCATTTAGATCCATCGAAGAAGAGGGTCATTTGATACGACTCTTCCCTGAGTGAAAGAGTGGCGATGAGTTCGTCAGGGAAATTAAAATTGGTGAATTGTTCCCCAGGTAAAGGGGCCTCCACAAGTTGGTCTGCAATAGTTTGTCCTTTGATTGACTTCTGTTGTACAAACTCAAGGTCGAGGTCGGCGAGGAGCATAAGCCATCGGGCGATGCGTTGGTTTAGATGTGGTTTGGCATACATATAATGAATGGGGTCCATGTTGGTGATGACAAAAGTTTTGTGATTCAGGAGGTAATGTCGGAGTTTGGTGGCTACGAATGATAGGGCTAGGCACAATTTTTCTACATGTGTATACCTAGTCTCGTAATCCACGAGAGTACGACTTATATAATAAACGGCTTGTTCTCGACGTGCCGAGTCCCGATGTGCGAGCATAGCTCCTATAGCATGGTCAGTGGCAGAAAGGTAAAGGTAGAAAGGACGATCATCCTGAGGTGGAATAAGCACGGGTGGCTGCAAGAGATAGGATTTGAGAGCTTCAAAGGCTTGGTGACACTCTTCACTCCATTGAAAGGCAATGTTCTTTTTAAGAAGGTGATGAAAAGGGTGACATCGATCTGAGAGTTGGGAGATGAAACGCCGGATGGATTGAAGTTTACCTGCTAAACTACGCAATTGTTTGAGGTTTTTGGGTGGGGGCATTTCTAGGATAGCTTTGACTTTAGATGGATCGACCTCAATGCCACGCAAAGAGACGATAAAGCCAAGAAGTTTTCCTGAAAGAACACCAAAGACACATTTCTTTGGTTGAAGCCGGACTGAATATTGCAACAGGCGATCGAAAATAATGGTTAAAACATCGAGATGTTCACTGCGATGTTTAGATTTGCCAAGAAGATCATCGACATAATCCTCAAGGATAGTGTGCATAATGTCATGAAAAATGTAAGTCATAGCCCACTGATAGGTAGCACCAGCATTCTTAAGGCCAAATGGCATGACACGATAATAGAAGGTTCCCCAAGGAGTTATGAAAGCGGTTTTATGTTGATCGGCCGGGGCTACCAAAATTTGATTGTATCCCGAAAAGCCATCCATGAGAGAAAGCATTTCATGGCCCGCAGTGAGATCAACAAGTTGATCAATACTTGGGAGGGGGAAGTCATCCTTGGGGCAAGCGAGGTTAAGGTCTCGGAAATCCATGCATATCCGAAGTCCCCCCGTCGCTTTAGTGACAAGTACGATGTTAGAAATCCATTGAGGATAGTCAATAGGCAAGATGAAGGAAACAGAAAGAAGTCGTTGAAGCTCTTCTTTGACCAAGAGGGCGTGCGTGGATGCATCTTTCTCGATTTTGTTTGGTGGTTTGGAATCGGGGTTTAGGGTGATGTTATGGACAGCAATGGTAGGATCAATTCCTGGCATGTCAGCGTAGGACCAAGCGAAAGCTTGGTTGCGGGTACGGAGAAAGGTAGTAAAGGCGGCTTGTTCTGATGTGTTAAGGGATTGTCCAATCTTCACAATGTGAGGATCCTCCTCCGTGTGGATGTTGATTTCTATAGTCGACTCATTCAACATGGTTTGAGTTTCAGATGGTAAGGCGCGTTGAATATAGGAGTCATCCGCCCCAAGGTAAGTGAGGATGGAGTCGTCATCCTGGCACTCAACAACATTAATCGAAGGCGAATCCTCTTCGATCATGTCTGGATACAGAAGGGGAAGAGAAGATGGATCCTCATTATCGCGTTGATAAGTGAGAGGACCTATGAAGATAGCATTTATGAAAAAAAAAAGTTAGGAGGGATAGATTCAGGGTCTATCGACTCTGTGGGTGATGATGGCAAAGTGGGTGATGATGGTTTGGTAGGGGTGACGTCGTCTTCTTCCAGGATACAGCTGACACGAGGTGTCTCCTGTGTAGGTGTTTCAGGAAAACCGAGACCACTGCGATCATTGTGTTTGCGTGTAGTCACGGGAATGAGTGTATGTCGGCCTTGTTCGTAAAGACCAAAACCAAAGCCTTTCCAAGCACAGCGAGTCAAGAAGGTGAGGGCGAAACGACGATTTGTCAAGTATTGAAAATCGGATTGGAAGGGAACCACACCAAGAGGAGGTTCAGGGGTAATGGAGGATGCGTCAACACCCCCATACGTTAGGTTGGTGCGGCAATGGGGTGGTCCGTAAGAGATTACCTCCCCACGACGGTCGTAGGTGGGATGTGCATGTAATTGTCCGTACTCCTGCGGGGTATGGAAAGAACTAACGTTATATAGGCGGTACTCCCCCAGCGTAAGGCGTTGAAAAACATCTACTAAGGGGTCGGAGGTTGGGATGTTATCTGCGGGAAAGGAAGTAATATTTGTAACAGCGGTTTCATTAGTTGAAGGTGTAGGTGTGTCGGAAGTAGATGGCTGGGTTGGATGAATGGGTGTCTTGACTGGTACAAGCACATCATTAGGGCGATACAACATATTGCAAGTTTTGAAGGGGGGAGGATCAGCTTTTATGGTGTAGGACTTCCCCTCGTACTCAAATTTTATGCATCTATGTAAGGTGGAGGAACGCATCCCATGCCCGGATCGAGGCGGCCTAACAACATGTTGTATTGGAACTCTCCCTCGAGGACATAGAAGAGTTCGGGTAAAGTACGTGGTCCTACCACGAATGTTAAGGATCACGGTGCCTAAAGTAGAAGTAATAGCATCATTGAATGATCGCAACATGATGGGGTTGGCACACATGCATCTAGAAGGGATATTCATTTGTTGGAAGGCTTTTGAAGAGATGATGTTTAGGCTAGCACCCCGTCAATCATAACACGACGTACCCGAATATCCCACGTATAAGCTGAGATGAAAAGAGCGAGGTCGGGATCTTGGCACCAAAGTCGATAATTTCATCTTGGAGAAACCGACGCGCAGCGGCTTGGCTTTGCGAGAGGCAAATGGTTGGGGAGATAGATTGTTTGGTGAGCGAAGCAACATGATTGGGTGTTAGAATAGAGTATGCAGGCAAGGTTTCATTAGGTAAAACCTCTATCCCTTGAAGGATCTCAACGAGAGCTTGTCGATGAGATTGAAAGTCGAATGAGATCATACAATGTCATTTTTACAGGTGATTGGTGAAGCTGTTTGATCATAGTTCGATGGGCAATGCCATTAGAGATGGGATAGGCGGGTCCGCGAATAACCACTTTAGGTGGTGGTGCAATCGGGATGGTGGACGGAGAAAGAGATGCCGCAGGTGTGTTTTCTTTTGCTTTCCCATTGTTTTTCTACCCTCGAGTAGCAACACTAATCATATTGATCTCGTGAATACGAGAGGAGGAAGATGGTAGGGATAGGTCATGGTTTTCGAGAGGTGGGGCTGTAATAATGATAGATCTTGGTGAGGCGGGGACAGGTGGTATAGGAGAGGGAATTGAAGCTAAAGGTCTCTCTCTTCGTAAGTTGTCTTTCTTAACTTTTCTATCTGAGAGAGGTGACGGATGAAGTATGGTTTTCAATGCTTTGCATCCCTCTACGTCATGTCCTGGTGTGCGGTGGTAAGCGCAGATTTTAGACTCATCGTAACCTATAGGTCGAGGTTTAGATGGATCATAAGGTCTAAGTGGGGGTAGGGAAATGGTCGCATTCTCCACCAACATAGCAAGGATTTTGGCGTAAGACCCTTTGAGTGGGTCAAAGTCAGAGGAAAATGAGGCTATTGACTAGGTCGATTCTGGTGATGACGTGGTGTGGTTGGTTTGTATGGGGGTGGTTTAGCGAGGAGTTTTGATAATGGGTTTTACTAACCGTGGTTTCTTTGACGTAGAAGCTATGTTGGATGATGAGGCCACGATGATGTGGTATCGAAAAACAACCACGGGAAATAGGAGTGACAGAAAACAAATCTTTTGATGGTGGAATTTGTTTATGGTTGATAGGTGGACAGGATACGCGGGGTGATGGTGTTGCTATACCCTTGGATTTCTGTATGGGTGCAGAAGGCGTAGGTCGCTTTAAAGAAAACGCAGGAGGTATGATATATTGATGTAAGGTAGAGGGATGGGGTCCCAATATGGAAGGTAGGTGTGACGATGATGGTTTTAGTTGTGATAGAGGCATAGGTTGAGGAGATTGAGTCTGTCTCCTAATGGGATGGATGGCTTTATTTTTAGATAAATCAAGCCGCTTAGGTGGGTGTGTTAGACTAGGTATGGGTGAGGTCCCAAGCGTAGGGGAAGATTTGGCTAAGTTAATAGAAGTGGACGAGGTATTTGGTAGAGATGAGGGGGGTGAAGATGAGGACATGGGCATTTTAAGCTTCTGTAAACACTTCGGGTATATGGTGGAGGCATCAGGATCGGTCATTTGCATTTGAGTAGAATATGGCGTACTCAAACGTTCCCATAGAACCTGTCTATCTTCTGTGGAATGACAGTCCTCACGTGTGAATAGGAACTTTTGTATGGAAGAAAGGTGGGTTGTGATTCCGGTCCACTGTGGGTGTGATACAAGGGGTATATGAGGCACTGTATCAATGGGCGTTAAGAGATCAACCGGTTGCTGAAAAGATTTAGGTGATGAAGGACTAATAGGTAGGAGAGTGTGTTTGAGAGGATCTGTCATGTTTAAAGAATGTGGTGATGTCGGTTCAAGAGGTTTCTCGTCTAAGGATGAGAAAAGAAGTGGCGAGCCTTCCTCTTGTCTGTGCAAGAATGGTAGAAGGAGACGTTTGGGAAATAGATAAATTAGATAACATCCGCTCACGGTCTTGCAGGATGTGGTATAAGAAGGCTCATTTGTGAGAAGGGAACTCAGGCAGCTAATTCCTTGATGGGTAAAGGAACGAGCAAGGATTTCAGTTTGTCTTGATGGCGAGGAAGGGGGTTCGGTTTCCTGCGTTAGTGAAGAGGCTTGATTGAGAATTTGTTCGATAGAGGTCTTTGGCTGGGAATCGAAGACTGCATGGATCTCATGAACACTCTCCTCGGCTAAGATATCTTGGTTTAGATTACTGTTAGAAGAATGATTCGGGAATGGTTTGTTGAATATTTTCAAATTTCGGTTAGCAGGGGCGTTAGGATTATCGAGGGCTATATCCCCCGCATCAACCATTTCCTGCACTATGTTTTTCAACATCTTGCAGTTCTCATGACTGTGTCCCTTCACGCGGTGGAAGTTACAGAAGTCATTTTCTTTGTACCAAGAAGGTATGGCGCGAGTGGAATCAAACCCGGAATGAGGTTTAACAGGAGGTAAGGTAATGGCTCCTGCTTTGAGCAATTTTTCCAATATCACACCATATGTTTCTCCCAAGGGAGTGTAGTTGATGGGTTCTGCTTTATACTTATAGGTGGTTTTTGGCGGGGTATTAGATGGTGGTTGGGATTTGACCATCACCGCGTGCACGGCCCCTTTTGATTTCGAAGCAGTCGATGGGTGAGGATTGGTGGTGTTAGGTTTGTTGGTGGAATCTTGGGTTCGGAAAGTGGGGTTTTTGTTACGCAACCGCAATTTCTCTTCCTCTAAGGCTCGAATCTCTAGTTTTCGAGCCATAGTAAAGGCCTCGTCAAATGTACGGAAAGTTTGAATTTGGAGGGTAGGAGAGATGTGCTTAGCGCAGGCCCACGTAAACAGTTCGATAAGTTCGGTCTGAGGCAAGGCATACGTAAGTTGGTTGATAAGGCCCCGCCATCGTCCAACGAAATCTGCGATAGATTCGTCTTCAAATTGTCGGATGGCATAGAGGTCGGTGATAGATACTTTCTTGCAATGTTAATGGAGAAATGATCGAAAGATTGGGCTAGCTGGTTAAAAGAGAAGATTGAGTGCTTTGGGTTAAATCACATGCCACTCTAAGGTGGGTCTGATAAGGACATGGGAAAGGTGCGGAGTAGTAAAGCGTCGTCGTGAGCAATCGAGATAGCGAGGCATGTCTAAATGATCGCAAGTGTTGTTGAGGGTCCTCCTTCTTTTGTTAAAATGGGTAAATTTTGGTAATTCCCATTGAGGAGGATATGAATGAAGGGGGCCGAAGGGTGGATAGGCTCCCGAAACAAACTTGCTCGTATGTCAAGGCGCTACGACTTCTGAAAAGCGAAGCCTCCAGGGTTTGCATTTTGTCCATCATTTGTTTAATTAAATCAGTAGTTGGATGAGATGATGGTGTGGTTGTGGTAAATGGAGGCAAATTGGGCCAAGGGCCACCGCTTGAGACAATGGTGGGGTTAAATGTTGATAAGGTATGGAGGGCGAGCGTGTGTTGAGACAACCGAATAGGGATGTCCTATATAAGCTGTTGAGGTTACCGGATATGTGTGTGGAAATGAAAAGGTGGGCGGAGCTTGAGAAGGAAAGCTCGTGTGGATAGGTGGCAGAGAGCAAGTCATGAACGGAACAGTCTGCAAGAGAGATGAGGTAGGAGCAGTCGGTGGTAATGACATGTTGGGCCCAAGATTAACCAAAGGAAAGCCAATATGTGCCGTATGGACCCCTGAAGCTGCTGAGGTAGGCGACGGGACTAAGGATGCGGAAGGCAAAGCGGAGTTATCAGGTGGAGAAGGGGCTAAATGAGCAGCTATCTTGATAGGCATGCCAACAAGAGTTGACCGTCGGGTGTACGGTCGAGGCATGAGACAAATAGTATTTGTACAGTGCTAGGATTAGCATCCGAGAAATTTGGCAAATTCTTTATCTCCCACGGGAATTTTAGGAACCTCGCTTGGTATCATAGGATTCCCCACGAGAATGTGAAGGGGGTGATTCGAGGCAAAGAAAACGAGTAAGCATGTGAAACCATGGCGGCGGCTTGCTTTCAGTGATAACAACCATGGACGAGGAGTTCACGGTAGGGTTTTAATCTAGCGAAAGAAGCCGACTCGAGGCGGTGAAATTGGTAGGTTCTTTGGTTTGTCGGGAAGCTGAAAAACGATAACGATATCGGTCCTAGTAACCGATGTCGGTTATACTATAGCCGACGTCGGTCGATTAACCGATGTCGGTGTAATAAACTAGTATAAGAAAATATAAGAAGTGCTGATTTGATTTGCTCTTCAGGTATATTTATCAAATTGTTTCTAAGGTAATCACGAGAAGGCGAGTGTATAACGAGAAAAAGCGAAAAAACAAACAATATGCACACGCAAATCCAGAGACTAACCCTAGGGTTAATTTTAATTATTGTGGGCTTATGCCTTTAGACGTGGAATGATGTCAATCCTAAACAAAAGACTTAGGGGAAATGTCAAGTTTGTTTTGGCTTATAAGGTTACCTCAATCGGGCGGAGGAATACCGCGGAAAAGGGGGGATGTTTTGAGCTATTGTGTTAATTGTGAAGTGATTTGGTATGTGTTGTGCAGTGAAAGTAAGATTAATTTCCTGTCAATACCGTGGAAATCACCCCCACGTGTACGACCTGTTACTTAGTCTATGTTCACTAGAATTGAAAACAACAAGCAAGAATGTAATGCACGTGTTTTAAACCCAAATCGAAAATGATATTCGATGAAGCAAATGAGATGACTTTCACTAATGCGAAACTAGGAAAGCAAGACAAATTCTTTACTAAATATATAACAAAAACAGCAACAGCAAGTATGCTTCCTAAAATGAAAATAAGCAAGAGAAACAGAAACCCGAAATGGGTCCCACCGGGCGTGCCAAAATGTTTCGCACGGAATGTTTCGGCTCTGCAGAATAGACTTGCTTCTATCCTATCATTCCTTTGAGAAACAGATAAGGGTTAGGGCTAGGAGGAATACCTGTTGAATGTTGAGATGGTGTGCGCGTACCGTAGAGAGAGATCAGATCGACTGCGAAGAACTCCTTTTTGTCTTGGAAGGACTACCTGCAAGTAAGAATACAAGACCACAAGATTTTAATTAGACAACAAATGAGGGATCTGCCTTAGGCCCAGGAAATATAAAAACTTCCTTTCGAAGGTGGTCAGTTCCCCTTTTAATATGATTTAACACAAATGATAATATAGAAAGCTATTGCAAAATCACGATTTAGGTATCTCGTTACAAAGCAATAGAAACTAAACTATCAATAATAAAGCGTCACGTTGTTTGTTCGGTTACTGGTCGTTGATACGTTCAGGTTGAGTTATAGGGATAAACCAGGCTGGATTTGGGGTTGTTAGGTGGCAAATAGGCAAGCAAAAGGTTTTGGGGTATAAGTCACAGTGACCGACGGCGGTCACTAGGTAACCGACCACGGTTAGAGAACCGCTGCCGGTAGAGGATAAACGATACCGGTAGGGGCAGCAATCTAAGTGCTTCTGGATAGAAGTTGGTTGTAAGGTGATTGTGGGGTTATTAGGATTGGTGGATGGCTGAGGGGGATGATGGGAGGATAGGGAAGACTCAGAGTGTGGTAAAATGGCCTTCTGGGCAATATCCGGGTGTGTGGGTGAAGGTTAAGTGCAGTTGTAGCTGGTAGTAGATCTAGGAATAAACTTATGATTACTATTAATCAACAGGCTCAAGAAAATGGTGCTTAGAAACATATAACATACTACTTACTTGCCCCTGATGCAGATGCAAGTTTCAGGACTGTGATGATGAAGACAGGACCCAAGTTGGATGTCGTTTCCTCTTCTGATGCTCGGATGAGTGTTACTGGGCTCTGGTTATTCAGTTGCAATCTTGGGCTTGATGTCCTTCTCTGCAATCTCTTCTTGTTTCTTCACTTGTCTCTGCTCGGCCAAGCAAAATCTGGATTCTCTCGATGGTTTCTCCTTCTCCCGATCAAATGAAAATCCGATCCTTTGTTTTTGGTTGGAAGTGGTCATTTACAGGGAACCGATGGCGGTTACGCAACCGACGGCGGTCGAGTAGGAACCGGTATCGGTCAGGTCAAAGCGGGCTATTTTTGGTAAAATAGCCAGCTTTCCCTCCTTTTCTTCCGAGGGATTGGTAGCGGGCTTGGTCAAGTCATTATGAAGTTGGTTTTAGGTGCGGATGAGGAGTAATTAGTCATAGGTGTGGAATTGGACCAAGTTATAGGTCTTAATTAGGTTAGTTTAGGGTTAAGACTAGGTCACGATGAGGTGGCGACATGAGGTGGCAGGTATGGTGATGTGGATTTATTAATTATAAGGTAATTAATAAATAATTGTGTAAGGTTTAGGTGGTGAGGTTAGGTTGCAAAATGCGATGCGGGTCACAAGGGGTCGTAAGACACAAATTTGGTGTCTACAATTGGAGACCCAGCTGATCAGCTATTTTCTTAGGCATGACAGAACTACTTGCCCCGGAATCAATCATGCAATTGTGTACTATTTTATCCCCAATGATTAATGAAACATAGAATGGAGGGGGTTTCAAAACTTTACCTTGTTGTCCTCCATGATTCCCTTCAGATGAGCAACATTTGTGAGGACATTCTCTTGCATATGGACCTACTGGTTCGAAGTTGACCAATTCTTCATGGCAGCTTGTAGAAGATCTCTTTGGCCTGAGGATGGATAAAGATTCCCACATTGATATATTCACATTTTTCTTCTTCATTTGATCAATGATGCTAAATGGGGATGAAACATCTCTTTGTTGTCCGTTAGTCTCAGGCATTCTTTTCTTGTGCATGGGCAGCAACAAATGGCATGTGAATCGGTTTAGAAGGTGGTTTGGGCTGTCCTTGCATGTTTGGAACTCGTATTTTGCTTACAATACCTTGTGGAGTGATGGAAGGTTGCAGATCACTTGGAGCCGATGACCCCTTCACCAATATTCCTCTTCTTTGATCTTGTGTTAGCTACTACACTCGAGAAAATTTTTGATTCATGCCACAAAAATCCTCAGCTTGCCAATTCGCAAGTGCGGTATCATTTGGAGCTGTGTTTTGCTAAGATGTCCCTTGTTGCTGATTTGCTTCTTGACTCACTTCACCCTCAACACCAGTATTTGTCACCATCAAGGCTTGGTTTAAAGCACCATTAAAGCACATAGATTGGTTGTGAGGTTCATTGCATGGGAAACACCAATCATACTCTTGAGCTATGTTGTTTTGGACTGGCACTAATGCTTTAGAAGCAGATACGACATTGGGGTTATAGGGCTGAAATGGTCTATTAGCGGGAGGCCTTACTTGGCTTTGATTTTGATTTGCAGCCTGAGCTGGTGACCTATTTTGTTGGTATGGGGGCCTAGCCTAGTACTGCGCTTGAGGCTGATATGGTCTAGCACTTTGAGCTTGCTATCTTTTGATAGTCACTAGCTCATTTCCAAGGTTCTGCAATTGTTTCATAACCTCCTAGAGTTCATTTGAAGCACTAGAGGATGAAGTAGAAGTTTCATTTGAACTTTGATTTCTAGGAGTGGGAATAGGAGCCAAAGTGGGTGCTTGACTAGTGCTTGGATTTTCTAAGTTTGGATACAAGGGCATGGGAGGCTAGGAGCCACTCTTACCACCTTGAATAAGATGCAGCTTTTTAGCCCTAATGGCAATGCTATAAGCAGCAGGTAAGGTTGTGCCTCCCATAGATTGAATTAACATAGAAATATCAGAATTCAAAGCCTTAAGATAGTATAGAAAAGCACCTTCAGCTGTTGGCCTAACGGCCACTGGAATCCTATCCCAAGACCTTTGAAATCTAAAGTTGAAGTCAGTCAACTGCTCATTGGGAGCTCTCTTGATAGTTGTCAATTGTTCTAGCAAAGATAAATTGTCTCCCTTTTCTCCAAACTGCTCATGGAGAACTATGCATAACTGATTCCAATTTTGGATAGTACCAGCTCCAAGGCTCCTAAACCATTACAATGCCCTCCCTTTGAATGAAGATGCCAGCAATTTGACAGCAACATCCATTTCATTTATCTCATGGATTGCACAAATGTTAGCAATGTCTTTGACATGATCACCAGGAGTGGTATGATTTTCTCTAGTGAAAAATGGAATGTTCTTCAATGCTGCAATCGAACCGGATTTCGTGCATCGAGAGGCAAGTGGACCACTTTGCCAAATTGAAATTGACAAAGGGATTCGGTGGCTATGCCATTCTAATTGGCCTGAGAACCCTTGTTGATGTGAGAAAAGGTCTACCAGGTGGAGGTGTAGACAAAGTCCGGTTAGGTGGAGATGGTGATCTTCGTGGTCTTCTTCCTCTCCTTCCTCCTCCTGGTGATAGTTGTAAGTGGACAAATAGCCCCTCTTCTCGAGTATCAAACCTGGTTCGAATTATTCTCATATGCCTGGCAACTTTTGCTACTATACCACTGAATTCTACCCCTTCGGAGTCGCCAGATGTGTTAGATAATGAGCCTCAAAAGGCTAGCTTATGCCAAGTTACACACCAAACCTGACAATATTAAAAATAGAATTTAAAACTTGAAGGACCCAGAAGATACAGCTCTTCAATTTGGTTATGGGGGTATTGTTTTGCAGCTACTAATCTCTCGAAAGGTACAGGTGAAAACTCAGGTCATGCAAGGCAACTGGGAAAACCTGAAATACCAAAAACCATGAAATTTTGAAAGTCAAAATCTCAAAAATCTAAGAATACCCTTTTGAATATTATCCCCTGATCTATCAACTGGTGAAATTTTTACTTGTTTTGAGCAAGTTAAGCCCTTGAAAATTGATTTCAAAGTTCAGCCTGGAAGGTAAAAAATTTTGAAATTGTAAAACCTACAATTTTTAGTCCAAATTTCTTGAAAATTCCTTCAAATCTTGTGGAATGACCTCTTGGTCCCACCTTTGGGTGTGCCAAAACTATTGGTAGCGTATCACGGACCCCGAATGTCTACACTCGAGGGGTTGAGACTCTCAAGATACGATTGCATAACATGGAGCTTTTCCCAAGTGTGGACCTTGTGAAATCGAAAAACTCTCCGGATGAAGGCTGGTTCCTATTCCTTTGTTCAGATGCACACATAAAAATGTAGAGGGTTTACTCAAAAACCTAAAATAACTTGCCAAGGAGACAGGGTAAGAAAATGCATAAAATAAAACCTAAACTACAAAGGTGATGCACCAAGGAATGAAGAACACATGTCTTGCCAATAAACACAAACCATAAAAATGCAATGCAAGATCATGCATAGATAACCAGATTCATAGTGAAAGATCAGGAGGATGTAAATGAACATAGAGAGGGTTGAGAATCATCCATAGACATGCATTAATTTTCTCCAAAGATTGATACAACACACTGCAAAATGCCAAGAGGCAAAGTTGCATTACAGTTTCAAATGGGAGGTTTGAACTCCACAAGTTCACCTGCCAAAGAGAAGAAGGGAGGGGAAAAACAAGAATGTCAAACCTTTAGAAAGAATCCCTCACAATTTATATGAAGAATGAGAGAGGGAAGAGAGAGGAAATCAAAATCTACCCCAACCACCTCCAGTTTCATTTAATTTAACTCAATATGGTGGTAGGTGAGAACCCTAGCAAACTTAAAAAGTGGCAAACTGTATTTTGAATTTTTAAGAATTTGTTCTCGCCCAATTAAAGATATCCAGTTGTAGTTGACATGAGGACCTCGTAAGCTTTCCAAAAAGTCCAATCTTGCATGAATCCGAGCTCCTGTCAAAAATTATGGCCATATGAATATCTGCGCACTGTGGTCTCCGCTTCATGTCGCTGCTCGTAATGTTGCGCCTCTGAAGGTGCACCATAGCGCATCTATATTCATGTTGACATACCCTTACATATGCCAAGGCGCGAATTTTTTCATGTCAACATTCTCGTCATGCGCCATCGCCTTACTCTGCGCCTAAGGGCGCGTCCATTTTCGTGTCGACACCTTCCTCGTGCCGTGCGCCTCTTACCTATGCCGAGGCGCACCCATTTTCATGTCGACACCTTCGTCATGCATCTCTTACTGCGCTAAGGGTGCAAATTTTCCCTTGTCGACATTTTCTATTTTTCTATATCAACCCGAGGGTGAAAATATATACAACAGCTTACTTCTAGGGCCCATGGAAATCTCACCCCACTTCAATTCAAGAGCATAAAACATTATCTCCATCATCAAAAACCATATCAGTTGGTTCCCCGACACCAAAAAATTATAATGGGTCTCAATATGAAAATATTTTGATGTAAAATTTATATCAAGGCCTCCACTCAATAAAACCATCTTAGTGCATATCCTTGATCCTATGGTGTTATTGAAATATATGTTCCCCTCGGATCGCATATTTGAAAATATGATAGACATCCTCTAATGTGATTTTCATATCTCCAGTGTGAAACCAAAAGTTACTTGGTCCTCGAGTCCCATCTCTCTATCAATGTTATAATAAACCCTATATCTCAAGGTACCCTCTAATAATGGTGGAACCTTCCTAATCCAATAACATCCAAATGATCTCACTCGCATCCGTGACATCCACTCGATCATCCCCAACATGGTCATAACTCTATCTCTCAAATATAAAATTTTTATGGCCTACAAAAATCTGCTAACAACCACCCATTAGTCCAAAAATAATCCCTCATCATATAAAATTGTCAAGAAATCCTCAATCTATCCAATCAACACCAAACACTACTCGGTCTATGTTTTCTTATGCTAGGTCGATGAAGACTACCCCTAGTCACATCCAATCGGCCTTTGGTGCCTAAAAATCCAAAAAAAAATACAATAAAAAAGCATAGTATTTATCACTCACCACTCTATGAGATCGTTGGCACTTTCTACAACCTCTACTGGCATCAATTTTGCTCAAATATTGGGCTTTTATATCACTCAGAGCTGTGAATCATCAAAATAAGTTTGTTTAAATGATACTTGTAAGCCATCTCCCTCACTTTTATAGTCACGCCAACCCAATCGCTGTCAACCCAAGCCAAATCATCATCTACCTAACCTAGTCACCATCGACCCAACTCTATTATTCATCCACCATCCTGTCTCCTCAAATCCACTTACCTAAATTATATTTTCTTCTACTTCGAGTTGTGTGTCACCCATGACACATTGTTCGTTGCCTTACATCATTTATTTTTTCTATTTTTTCTTATTCCCTATCTTTTAGCACATAGTTCATCATATCTAGAAATCCACTTTATAGTCATTTCTATGTTCTATTTTGGGGCACCATATCTATGTTACCTTTTGGGGCATGCATAATTACTCAATTCCTCATGTCCGAAGGATATCATATACTATTTTTCTTCAACTTGTTGCACCGACATTCTCGCTTTAATCGACTATTATTTTGACCATACTAACATTTTTGAGCATTTTTTTATGTATGCCTTTGAACCATTTGTCTCACGGCTTCCACATCCAACCAAGTGGATTACCATTGGATTCTATCCATAATGCAAAGTTGATATTTTCCAACTCATGGGTATGTAGGACATCAACATCGCCTATCGAGGAGATTCTATGTTCCTTACTAATGTGTTTCTATGATTGCTACTTTATTTATTTTTATTTATCCTTTCCTTATTGCAATGGTCATATCTCTTCACCTTTTTCTTCCTTGCTCCATCTATCTATGTCAAACTAGTAATATATTTTCTTTGTGTCATTGATCCCTAGTTTGAGGGGGAACACCTCAACCATATTCTATCACTTCTAGTTTGTTCTGCCGGCTTTCCTAAAACAAACCAATTGAAAAAAGGGCAAAATGTAGAAACCAAAATTTTGTTCACTTTTCCTCATCCCGCTCTCTTTCCTATTCATCATCAATGTGCACACTCACACCCATATCCCTATTCAAATTCATAGTTCCCTCCTAAATCCCATTTATTTCCTCTAATTTCCTAATTTTCTATCTAATTCTATCACATCCCACCATTATTTAATATCTCATTATCCAATATGATTAAATAAAAATGGGGATTTTAGAAGTTAATCTAAAAAGTACAAAAGTAAATAAGAGCTAACCAAAAATAGGGAGAAATGACCTATCCAACTAAGAAAGTAGATATGTAAAACCCTAGAGTGTAAAGATAGTTAGAAATAACTCATATAATTTGACGAGATTGATCGGATATGTTATAGAGATGGCTGGAGAAATAAGAGGAGGAAATGCATGTGCCAAGGTCTAGAAAAGTGCATATTTGGGAAATATAAGTGGATTAAGGTGCCCGGATAGGCACATGGGGCCCCTAATGGGCGCACTAGTCTAAGATATGGGTGCCATGGTCTATGAAAAATCTCTGTAACCCTCCTCTAATGTGTCACTAAGTTATTTCCTATGCTCTCTTCCTACCACACTAGCTTGGCTAGACTTTGTGATATGTCACTGGAAATCAAAAATGAATATGTGACCTGTAAAAACTGCAAGACAAGCATCAAACCCATAAAAAATAAAGATTCATATTAAGGGATCACATTGTGCTCAGCAGCCACAAAGTGGTAGACATAATAATTGAGTGCTACACTACATCTCAGAGCCAATGTAGTTTTATGTTCTTATGTGTGCAAGAATTCCCTAGGTGTTCTTGTGTCATTCATACTTTGTGAAATTAACAAGCAATAAGCGTGTGTAGAAATGTATTAAATGGTCGATGGAGTAGAATAAAATTCCCTCCTATACAATGTAACTTTTGATGGAGCTAGATGGATGGAAATTGATCCTTCGATGGAGATAACCTTAGGTTATCATAGTAGTGTTTAGTGATTAGTTCCTCATTATGGTCTCATAACTTTATATTTATATGATTCTCTTGTTCTAATTTTGTAATTAACCCTGAAAAGGCTGACCACCAAAAAGATATAAAGCTCAAATGGCTAGAAAGTGCCCGAAAGGTGAGAGTAAAGTGCAAAGAGGATCAAGGCACCCTAGAGGGGACTAGGGCGCTTGGGCACCATAGTCCTTGGGCCGGGTTCCCAAGTCGAAATATGAAGAATGTAAAATGACAATACAAAATGAGAAAGCATGGGTGAAAGACAAAAAGTAATGGTAGAAAGAAAAGTAAAAAGGCCAAAGACATGGGTTAGTTATTACTCTTTTCACTCAAGAACCATATGAATAGTAGTATGAGACTCGAGACTAAATAATGACTCCAAGTGCATGATTTAGTGACTACATTTTCCCCCACTTTATGTTGGTGAGAAGAAAGATTAGTACCATAAAGTAGATAGAGATGCATACCTGATAATCATGTACATTGATTAGCAATTTGCTAAAGGACTAGACAAAGTGTGGAATGACAAATAGATGGAGCATGGAGACTAAAGAAGAAAAAGTGTAAAAAGTAATGAAAGTGAACCTAGGGTAGAATAGCATGTGTATATGATAATGTTCTTAGTGGACATACATGGTTATTAATGAATGTCCGATGTACTCTCCATGTGTGTGTTTCTTAACTACTTGCTTCCCATACGAATGGACCTACAAAAGAGAAGATGATCAAGTAGTCGAATACGTATATATATGTGTAAAAAATGCATGTATATATGGTAATGTTTTAGTGGACGTACATGGTTATTACTGCATGTGTGATGTACTCTCCATGTGTGTGTTTTTTTACTACTTTCTTCCCATACAAATGGAGCTACAAAAGAGAAGATGATCAAGTAGTTAAATACACATATATATGTGTAAAAATGCATGTATATAAGTAAAACATCATGTTAAAATAGTATGAAAATGAAAATGAAAAAGGAAGATGTGCACTTGATCCATGATGATTTAAAAGGGGCGAAAAGGATATCCTATAACTTTCGGTGAAATGTGAGTTTTTATGAAATCTCACGCTAATGTGTAGAAGAAGTGTAGGGAGAAAGTTGTGTTACTCTCTAACCTATAACTATTTCCCTGAGATTGGTGAAGAGATTTGATCTGTCTATTTTTTTGGCTATTTGACACCACTGGCTGAAGTAGTGTAGGGATGAAATTATGTTGTATTATCCAATCTATAATCTCTCCCCAAAATGCTAAGGAAAATATTCCCTGTAAAATCCACCGTGTATGGGGTTCATAGAGTTGTCTAAACCCAATCAGATATCGTAGACTAAAATTTAGACCAAACTATAGACTAAATTGTATAATGAATTGTACTGGTACCCTATGTAAACCCCAAATGTTGCCCCCTATTTGGGGGCACATGTAACGCCGATAGGAGAATGCAGCCTAGAAATAGGACTAACCATATGAAACTATTTCGTGACAAGAAAAGGGAAATGTGCTTGTATAGACTAAGGCACAAAAAAACAAGTGGTTATAAAATAAGTGTTATTACAAACAATCTTTCATGTAGAGAATAAGTATAAGCCAAAAAAACAATGTATAGGCTAAAACATGAACAGATAATGTAAAAACCCAAGAAGAAAATCATAGACCATGAAAATATGGTTACAAAGAAGGAATATCACTCTCTATGTCGCAAGAAACTCAAGTCCATCATGGTCGTAATAAGAAAGTGTCACGCACACAAAAAAAGGGAAAATCACACCAATAATAACAAGCAATAACAAAAAATAAACAAGTATAGAAGAAAATATCATTGCATAACAAATGTTGTAGTGTACAAATGTTGACCGCCCAAGAGATAGTGTGTCAAGAATTGGTGCTACGTGTAGAAGCTATTATCCCAATTACACCTCTCGAGGTAAATTGGATAACTAGCATGATTTCTTCATGCTAAGCAAGTAGAAACGGTTGAAGGGTAAAATTCAAGTTTTGGAGATCCTTTGGGTTTTTTCTAACCCCCATCCAAGGAAAAAATTCAAGGAGTTAGAAAAATTGAAAAAATCCAAAAAATTGGCTTCAACTAGTGTATTTCAGAAAAATCAAATATTTTCATCCCAGTGCCGCACAAGTTAATGAAGGATAGCTAGGACCCAAAAAGCTGAAATGGCTACAGGTAGTTCAAATCAGAAAAATCAGATATTTTTGTCCCGCACGGTTTGTGGGACGTCAGGACAATCAGACTCAAAACCTAATTTTCCCGAAATGGCCAAAAATAGAGGGAATTAGTTAAGTCGGTCGAAATGCCCTGTGCCGCACACAAGCATTGGAATGTTGGGATGCGCGAGCTTCAAAAGTCAAATTCGTCACACTAGGAGGGAATTGGAAAAGTCGGGAAATTTTTCCTAGGTGGTCTGTGAGATGTTGGGACATGAGTTTTCCGAAATGCCAAAATTTCGATCGTAAAGGGAGATGCGGTGTAGCGAAGTTCAATGACCCTCACGACCCGGTCAATGTTGGGACACATGGGACATCAAACCCGATTGTTCTGACTCATCTAATTTGTAATGCGGGTCAAGAGTGATGTAGGAAGAGTGGAGGTTTTCGGCCCAAGTCACACAAGGTACATCCGGGACACAAAGACCCAAAATACTAGATATAGCCGCATGCAAGGGAAAATAATGCAAATTAGACCCCGAATTTCAAACGACCATAACTTTTGACCCCGAGCACCGATTTTCACAAAATTTGAATTTCTAGAACGAGCATATTCATCTCCAAGATAAAGTAAATGCTTGGTCCCGATAAATCACAGAAATGCCTCGTAGACCCAAAATAGATGCCTGCACTCAGAAGGCCATAAATTTTTCATTTCTCAATGAAAATTTACAAAATTTGTACCATTGGAATTGTGGTTCCGAGACCAATGTACAAAAATCAAGAAATTTAGAATTTGATGAGAAATGGATGATGATTTTGTAGAAAACATGCCCAGGTTCGTAACAATGTTTTATTTGGTAGCTGGGATGTATTCAATGGAGCATGGGCTAACATTTCTCACTGCAACAAGTTAGGGGATAGTATGGGGAGCATTTTGCAAGCAATAGAACATCATTTCACTTCATTTACTACATCTTACAAGTGGTTGAAGGACATATTTTAGGATTTTCATTTTCCCTCTCTCTCTCTCTCTTCTCGATTTCTATAAATTGGAGTGTTGGGCTCATTGTAAGGGGGGATAGTTTTGAGTAGCAAAACTCACAAATTTATTTTATGAAGTCGGTGTATTGTAGGCCCTTGTAGTGGACTCCTTACATGGTGATCCAGGCCCTTATTCTATAATAGATTGAACTGTGCATATCAATGAAAGCAATAGATACAAGTTTATGGATTTCTCTTCCCGTTGTGTTTGTTTGCATTCCTCTTGCCCCTTCAATCTCATTGCATATATATTTTTTCTATCTTATGTTGTTGTAGGGATTCATTATCATTGTGTGTGCATGAAATATTGTTGTGAATGCAGTTGCTAGATTGTGGAGAACTATTATCACCCCTTCTAGTATGCATTTTGCTTCTACTTTTCACACATTGGAAGACTATTCTCACACTCTCCTTTTCTAGTGTATCACCACTTTAGTGTAGGATTTGTTTTCATGCACTCTCTCTCCTTGGTCCCTTGGAAAGTTAGATTAGGATTAGATAGTTTTCTCCCGCATTAAAGTAAACTATGCCGGGTAGTTTAGGAGCAAGAACCAAATTTCTCTGGAGGTCTATCTTAAGTAGCAAGTCCCACAACTTGGAGATAGTACCCATGTTATCCAATCACATTGTGAGCTCAAGCACACACACTTGTGTAAACAATAGGGTGTTGTGATTTCATGATAATAGAAGCTTTGTATCTATGATCACAACTTGAAAGGATGCGAGCACACATGTGTGTATGGTAAATATAATGACACACAAGATATTTATCTAACATGTGTAGTAAAGTGAACATGTAAAGAGAAGTACAAGAAAGAGTAAACGTAACCACAAAATTTAGTATGTTGTAAATCGAGTGAGATTTTACATATATCAAAGAAATGAACTATTGTAAATAAAGAAACTTCCAAAAGGAATGGGAAATAGATTTCTATATGATCAGGATCAAGAGTGCCCCCAATGTAATCAAGCCATGATTTCCCTAATGTAAGTGGATTAGATCAAGGATTGCGTGTGAGAAATATTGTAAGGTGAAATACATGGAGGGCATAAGTGGCCATGATGTGAAAAAAACCACAATAAAGATGAGGAGCTTATGGTGTAGAATAAAGGTCCTCAAAATAAAATCCTAATTGAATCAAACCCTCATGTGTGTATATAGTGTCATCGCAATTAGTCAAATGGAATATGTTCCCAATATTATTTATTTGTGAAAGGTGGGTGAGTAAAAGGTGGTCGTGTTAGTGGAGGTGATACTTGTGAAGTCAGTAGGTGATAGAGAAAAGTCCATAGACCGGACATGCTCCCGATAAGGAATCATAATAACAGTAGTAGTTGTAATAGGTGGCATAGAAGTTACTACATTTATCACACAAATGACACCTTCAAGTGGTGGAAAATGAGGTTGTTCATCCATTGGTTGAGGGTCATATGTAGTATTAGTGCATGGAATAGGAAGGGTAGTATTAGGATCTCGGTCACAATATTGGAATGCATCATGGTCATGAAGTACAATATACAATACCTTCATGTATGAATTTGACACAACGATCTACATAGAAGAAACAATTGCATGGCATGGAGCCATGGTATACCAAGTAAAAAATTGTAAGAGACTGGGGAAATCAAGTGACACGAGTAACACCGTGTTGAAAATTTTAGGTCCCATAATAAAAAGTAATGTAATGTGAAAAACATGTGGATGAACAAAACCATCATATATGCATGGAATGAGAGGGATAATGGACTAACATCATGAGAAAAAATACCTAAATGTTAAGCAATGATATAGGACATAAACTAAGTTCGGATCCATTATTAATTAAAATGCACTTAATACCCATATTGAGAATGTGAATCATAATATGCAAGGGTGGGTCATTATCAAAAGTGTTTAAATCAGCAGGAAGATTATATTTGAATGATAAGTGTTGAGAAAATGCATCTACAAAATTTTGATATACTGATTCAAGATGCATATATGCATGAATGTGGGTATGCTAGCATATGGATTTGTACACATGCAAATGACATGCAATAACAGTGTGGGAACGAAGTCCCTCCTCAATTAAGGTGAGGCTTCCTTTATTGAAAACCAAACAAAGTATTTACATCTATACATTCAAAATTGTATGTGGGGGTGTTTTGGAACATCAATGGAAAGAAAAGTGAATGAGGGAGATGGAATGGAATGAAGGAAAGGAGTGGAATGGAATGAAATAAAAGAGCATGCAAGAGTTAGGTAAAAATAGAGCCTAATATTGCATGAAGAGGAAAGATGAATAACCAACACAAATAAAATAGAGTTTGAGTTAGCCGACAAGAACGTGTAAAGGGAACACACATGAGCAAGTAGATAATCGAGCTTGATCACCGTGAACTAGAACAACCAATTAATAACATTGACAATAAGATCAAAGATAATATTTTCATGCAAGATTCAAACACCTAACATCTAATGAACATAAGAACATCAAATGTTACAAGAGACAATGAATGAGACACAAAGTTCGTATTCCATTAACTCAAATTTTTTTCACAAAAGAACACAAAGTTTCTTTCTAAAACAAAGCTTGCACAAAAGTATTTTCTTCTCCTCTCTCAAAGTCACCCTTTACAAATGAGCCCCTCACTTCCTTTTATAACCCAAAAGTTGGTTACAAAGTAGTTAGGGTTTTACATGATCATTAAATAAGGCACTTAAGTGACCTTTGACTTTTTCAACAACTTTATTAAAGACAACCCAAAAATAGAAATTACTTAAAATAACCATTGTTTCCCAAATAACAACACCTTTTAAAATATACAATAATAACCAGTGCCTTATCCATTGAAATGGGGTCCACCTATCTCAAGCGTATGAGAAATGGACTCTCCCACTTCGTTAGATACCAAGAAAATCAACTCCCTGCACCGCCGGTGAAATTAGGATCTGCCGCTTTTGCCAGTTGAAAGGATCTAAACCTTCCCAAAGTTTCAAACATATTTTCTTCTTCTGGAGGTTCACTTGGTCAAAGAATAGCCTCACAAAATACCTACAATTCAAGAATTCTACTTGGTATATCATTTAAATCAATAATTTTGGACTAAGCATTCTCAAATAAGTTCTTCAATTTGATGCACCGCCCATGGAAATTGACGAAATTGTTAGCGCAGGAGTGTACATGTCTTTAAACAATTGTGAAAATTGTTCTTCCACCTACTCCGATGAACACCTTTGATTATGCTCATTTACAAGGTTACAAGGAATCTCAGCCATGAATTCCTCGAATCAAGGAGAGTGAAGTGAAGGCTTCATTTCACATGCTTTGTCATAATGGATCATAGAATCCTCGAGTAGCATTTTTCTTGATTTGAGATGCGCACACCAAATAAAACGTGTCCTCGATGCTCAAATTCGAGAATTCCTTCAATAGCTAAAATGAAGATTCCATACTTGTCATCTCCTATAAACTGGGAAATATCTCATCCAAATTTGATATAGCAGAAACAAAAGTTTCTTTGAAAGAAAGAATTGGATCCAAATACGCACTGATATTTTCATGAAGCTTAACTCTGCGGTCTTGATCATCCCCGCCTAAAACGAGAATATTTGAAAGAAAAGTTTTAGTGATATGGCCCATTGTGTTTATTTCCTGTGACAAATTGAGAGTTTCTTCATTTGGGGCAGCCACTACATCAGGTACTGGGAAGGTGGATGATATGGGATTTATCAAATGTTGAACATATTCCACCAATTGATTCTTTTCGGCCTTGAGCCGAGAGTTTTGAGACTTGTATTTCTCAAGTCTTTTTAGCATGATATCAATTGAATCTCGAGCCATCGCCATGTCACTTTCTAATGTAGATCTTCCAAGTCCCAATCTGGAAACTTCATAGTCGGCAGGCGTCATAGCATCGCACTCTTTATCCACTTGTGGAATGGCAAGGTCTGTAAATTTGTTTCATCACTATCCACCATTATTCGAGAAAGCACCTTAGGCTTCTTAGGAATGGCGTCATTTAAAAGTTTGAAAAGGGCATCAAAATCAATGTCAATTGGCTTGACAACTCTCTTCCTTTTCTTTACTTCGAATCAACCCAAGGAGTATCATTCACTATTTCAGCATACAAAATCTTGGAGCTCGAATCGATATTCTCATTATTTCGACATCATGAGATCCTTCTTGAATCCTATCTACGACCTCGATTTGAGGAGACACAACCTCAATATCCACTTCCTGATTATTTGGGAGATTTTGGGAAATCTCTTCATGAACTACATGCTCTGAAGTGTTTGATATTTGAATTACCTTCACTTGAGTGGATGCTTGTTTGAAGCATAGCTGAGGACCATTTTCTGCTTTGAGCACTATTAATGATGTGGGTAGAAGAATATCTACTTGAGGTAAAAATCCAGACACACGCTCTTTTCCTTCTTCGGGGTTAGGATCTTTAGATCTTTCACCTTGTGACACGTTGCTTGGCGAAGTGGATTTCGGCAACCACTCCTTTCTCGCTTGTTGCGTATGATTGGATGGTAATGAGGTTGATCGAGAAGATACTTTGGTTGAATGGAGACCCCCTCATATTGGAAATTTTTGTGATCCCGAAACGTGATCTAGAATTGATTGAAATTTGGCAAGTTCCCTGTCATACCAAGATATGCTTCTTTCAATAATTGGTTGGTTCTTTCCATCGAGAGAAAATCCATCTCTCTTGGTCCAAATTGATTCAAGGAAATGGTGTAATCCAGTCTTCTTACCTCATGTTCATCGAATAAGCTACCCATAAATCTTCCATGGTAGGACTATGTTGGTACTTCACTCCCATAATATTTTGCATATATCCATTGATATCAAACTAGGATCTCTTCACATATGGATGGATGGTTATGAGAGCGAACTCTTTTTCCATGAGTTGTGCACTAACATATTTGGACATTGGTACTCCCGATTTGGATTGGGAAATGAATTCCTGTATGGTGCTTGTCACTAAGAATGTGGTGAACTTGGAATAATTGCCGTGCAACTCCATTAATGCCCATCTGTCACTGACGTACTTAGGGAGTTTCCATGGGGTACCAGCAAAGCCACTCACGTGAATTTAGGAAAAATATGAAAATTGTATAAACCGAGTTCCCCATTGGGAAATGAAACTCATGGCTTCTTTAAAAACCTTTCTTCGGTATGTCGATTCAGTTCTAGATCACGTGGAAGGTGAATGCATCATTGAATCTTCTAAAATGGTGAGAACTATTTTTGAAACTGAGTTGAGGGTAATAGTGAAAAACACTGTTCGACAACTCCATGACTCCTCTCATTTCAAGTCCCGAAAATAGCTTTCTTCGTGCTACTGCATAGGTCAAATATGAAGTCATGTAGAAGCATCCAATCATCTTAACTTCTATCAATTGCTTGTGAATGGTGTTACGATGATGGTGGCCCAATCCACAAACTCTTTCTTGGCTAGGATGATACAGATAAACTGGTACATCCATGGGTGGAAAATCCTTGCAGAAGGTAGGCCAAAAACTTGACTTAGGAGAGTGATCATGTCTCTAATTTCTTCCACGAACTCAATGCGGTACAGTTCTTTGGAAGCCTATCAATTCAAGGTCTCTTGGTTACTAACCAATTGTTGTTGACCATTTTTCTCCTTCTCAGGGGTTCTTCATCTTAGAACTCTTGTACTAATTACAAGTGATATCCACATTCTCAGGAAAGTCGGGTATTCCAAGAAACTCCTCAATGTGTTCTAGTGTGATCAAGAGGAAAGGCTCGCGGTTATCTTTAAAAATTCCTCATCTCTCAGGGTTGTAATGTTCCGCACAAGCAATCACTAATTCTAGACACTGCACCAAGATGAAGAATGTTGCTGCTTGGGGTAGGCCACTATGGTAAAGCCTATCTGAGAAAATGGTTTTGCCTTCCTTTTTCACTCGCTCGCAAAACTTTTACATGTTGATGTGACCTAGATTTGTATCGGTGATGTTGTCATATCTTTGACTTAATGGAGCTGGGAGGGATAATTCCTTGGAATTCATATTTCAGGGCAGATTTGTTAGATTTCTCCATTGGCTTCCTCGATCTCCCCCAGACTTGGGATTTTCGGTCATTATGAATTTAATAGAAAAGTGACTCAGGCACGCCAGACAACACAAACGGGGCTGAGTCTCAGTCTCCGAAACCCCGTTGATGCAAGAAAAATATTTTTTTCTTTAATATTATTATTATTATTATTTTAAAAATAATAATAATAACCAATCCGAATTACAATTTTTTAATATGTCAATACAAACAAATCGAGACTAAGCTCGAATTCTAGATCGAGCGATACAACGATAAATTTTTTTAATTAAAATCTCCCGATTTTAATATTTGACAGAACAAATTCTCCTTGGTATGCATGAAAAATGCCTTTTCATTCAATGCGTGGATTAAAATTGTCCTGGAGAATGCGTGGAAGATTTTAAAGCTTCCCCCTTTGCATGCGTGGGGGCTCGTGGATGGACGCGTGAAGATTGCGTGGGAAATGTTTTTCCTTTACTGGCTGCCTCCTCTGCCCAATGCGTGGCCTTTTTATTTGAAAAAATTCTGTTTTGTTTTAAAAAAATGTTCCACTTCTTCTCACGCGTGGAAAAGAAGTTTTAAATCTTTATTTTATTGAAAACTCCTCCTTTATTCTGGCGCATGGAATTCTTTTGTTTGTTTTAAATATTTCAAAATTGTTTCTATTCTTCCTGGGCACGGCGTCTGACCAAATGCATGGAGTAAAAACAGTTTGCTGTCCCTTTCCCTTCTTATATTTAAAAACTGCTCTATTCCTCCTAGGTGCGTGGAAAGCTCCTTCGGGCTGCGTGAGAATGCTTTTCTTTTTACTCGCACCTCCTCTAACCAAATTCATGGAGTAAAAATAGTTTGTTGTCCTCACCCTTCTCCCCGCATGGGAATTTGATTGATTTTACTTCTTGTCTTTCCTTCGAGGCGTGGGAAATTTCTTGGACTTCTTTTAATTTGCTTTCCCTTTTCGTGGTGTAGCTTTTTGATTTTTAACTTGTAATTTCTCTTTCTTTCCAAATGTGTAGGTTCTTCTTTCCTTGCGAGGAGATATTTATTGTGAAAGGATTACTCCTGGGTTGGGCACATGGCTTGTTTTTATTTTTTTAAAAAGCGCTAACTTTCTTTGCCTCCTTCCTCTTTGTTTATTTAAAACTAACTTCTGCTTCCCTGAGTTCTTCTCTCTCTTAGGCGTTGAAATTTTCTTTAACATTCAAAAGAATTTGTTGTCCTTTTCCTCCACTTGGATTTCCTTTAAATTTTAAAAATTGTTCTTCTTGGCATGCATGGGAAGCTATTTGACTGTGCGAACTATTATTTCCTTGGATGCATGTGTCGTATTGTGGGATATGACAAAATATTATGTCCTTCAGAAGAAATAAGAAGCGAAGCTTCACACGACTTTTTCCAATGGGTTTGATGGAGGAAGTTACGAGGATTAATCCAACTTCCTCTCTTCCCGGGTAGTGGCTTAAGTGCCAGGGGGAAATGGGGAAAGCAACGGACAATTGCCAATGGGAATGGAAAAATGGGTTGGCAATCCCCGTTCAATTTCCCCATGTGGGAAATTGGGGAATTTCTTGCCCATTAGCCAATCTAGGATTTGGCAATTGGTGGAGAAAATCCCACGTGCGGGAAAAATGAAGGAAATTGCCAGGAAAGGGGAAATCCGGGTTCGGGAAGCCAAATTAGCTTTCTAGCAGTTGGAAGCGTAAGATTACTTCCCCTTAATAAAAACATGTCGAGTTAACTTTTAATTTATATTTATTTAATTATATACTTCTCAAGTGATTAAAAAATTAATTTAATCAAACAAGGAGGAATTATTTAATTAATTAATTTTAATGTATTTTAATGCGTTTTAAAGCCTGGCGAGAAGATTTCTTGAAAAGGATGAAACAAAGACCGAAACGATCACAAAAATGAGATAGTCACAACGAGGGCAATGAACCATGCAAAGTGACACTTTTCAAAATTTTCAAATTTTTCATTTTTTATTATTTTTAATAGTTTTACAATGTCAAAATTAGATGATAATAGGGTAGTAGCTACACGATGTTGGACTCGATAGCTTACATCAAGATGCACAAGCAAATAATTATTAATTGATATATTCATGATGACTAGACTCTAGGATGACAAAGAGTGAGGATCCTATATGCGTGAAGATGGAGTATGGGTTCACCAAAATGATTAACTAAAATGTGGATTTTAGAAGTTAATATAAGAATTAAATCAGTAAATAAGAGCTAACCAAACAAGGAGAAATGACCTAAGAAACTAAAAATGTACATATGTACAACCCTCAAGTGCAAATAGAGTTAGAAAAAACTCAACCGATTCGAAGAGCTTGTTGGGCGATGTCATAGAGATGGCTGGAGAAATAGAAGGAGGAAAAGACTATGCTGAGGTCTATAAAAATGCATATTTGGGAAATATGAGTGGACTGGGTGTCTAAATGTCAAATAGGCACTGGGAACTGTGGGCACCTTAGTTTGAGATATGGGCACCACTGGTTTATGAAAAAGATCGTAAACCTCCTTTGAGGTGTGGCTAAGTGATCACTTGTGTTCTCTTTCGACCTCACTAACTTTTCTAGACTATGTAATATGTCATTAGAAATAAAAAATTCAGATAAGACCTACAAAACCCCAAGACAAGCATCAAACTCCTAAAAAATAAAGATGCATTGAAGTGGTTGGATAATCCTTAGTGGTGACAATGGTGGACTTACTAACTAAATGCTACACTATATCTTAAAAAGATGTAGTTCTATGTGCTTACATGTAAAATCATCCCCTAGGTGCTCTTCTTCCAGTCACACTTTATGAAAGTAGCGAGAAATAACTATGTGTAGAAATGTAATAAAATGGTGGATGGAATAGAATGAATTTCCCTCCTATGTAGTGTAATGCTTTGATGAAGGAGCCTTATGGCTTGGGATGGAGCTAGATGGATAAAAATGGAGCCTTTGATGGATGCAATCTTAGGTAATGATAGTAGTGCTTAGTGCTTGGTCCTAATTATTGTCTCATAAATTTATATTTATATGGTTATCTTTTTCTAATTTCATAATTAACCCAAAAATGATGACCGTGAAAAGATTAAAATCTCAAATGGATATAAATTTCCCAAAAGGTGAGAGTAAAGTACAAAGAGGATCAAATTACCTTAGAGGGGACCAAGCTACCTAGGGCACCCTAGTTAGAAATGGGAAGAACACATAATGACAATATAAACCGGGAAAGTACGGGTGAAAGACCAAAAGTAACGATAGCAAGAAAAGTAAAAGGCCTAATACATGGGTTAATTATTACTCTTTTCACTCAAGAACCATATGAATAGTAGTATGAGACCAAGACTAAATAATGACTCTAAGTGCATGATTTAGTGACTACACACCCTAATCACATTTAATCATCACTAACAACATGTTTATTACCTTAATCATAGCCATAATCCTACCATTTACTATTTCTAGACTCATCATCTACCCTCATTTAATATTTCAACCATCCAACCACCATTTCTTATCCCAATGTAACCCTAACTCATGAAGCTAACCTCTAACCCTATTCACCACTTAATAAGGCCTCATCCCTTAGGCCTTACATCATCCCCATCAGCTAAATCAATGGTTATTTTTAGTCGACAGTGACCCTATCATACCATCGATGAACCTATAAATACACCATCAACCCCTCCTCAAAGAGGATGAAACTTTGGAATCTAACTTCTAGAGAGATTTTTAATTTTTTTATCTTCTTGTGAGCTACCATAAACATCTTGAAGCCATCATAAATCATCTTATAATATATGAAGCTTATATATTATTGAGATATATAGTTTGTTTCATCACTTCTTCATGAGCTTTGCAGGGCTCATTCGTCATCTTGGAGATATAGAATCACATTAGCCACCTTTGTTTTTTTCCTCATAGTCCATTTTTCATCCATCAACCCTCACCGAACCCTAATTTAGCCTTGGTCACCGTAGATTCTTATTTGGTCCCCGTTGAATTGATCTACATCGCTATTTTTCCCGCATTCTATCCCCTCTACCATCCACTTCTCCCGGTCTTTGTAACACCCATATCATGTAACTTTTTGTTTGTCTTGTCTCACACCCCAAGATCTTACTTTCCTATCACAATTGTCATTGATTATCTTCTCATTTACTTTGACATAATCTGCATCAATTACATTTTCATCTATATGTCTATAATCTACATCTTTTCGTCTCATGTGCCTTTATGCCTTAGTCGGAAACCTTGAGCATCCAAAAATATAGTGAAAATATGTATTTTATAACCTATGGATCTTCTTTGTTCTTAGTCACTAAGGAATGTCTCGGTCATCATTGAACCCTATATAGTTTTATATCTTATCTCAATCTATCTATTTATCATTATTTGATCTCCATTTTACCTATTTCAAAGCATATCTATGTTTGGTTATATTCTACATGTTATCTTTTTCTCATTACCAATAGAATTTCTAATGAAAGTGGTTTGACATCCTCCCTAATAAGTTCATCACTTCTCAGGACTAACTTTGGTCATGAATCCCACCATATAATATACTAATCTTTTATTTTTTCCTTTGTGTTGTCTAGGTCATCAGCTCATTGCGGAAAGGGTTTGTGTGCCATTATTCCATCTCCATCACCATATAACATTAGAGGTATCCCGATGGACCTAGAATTCACCAATACAAGCCTAGGTGCACTAGCACATCAATCAGCCTAGACGAGCACTCAAACAAAGCACACAAGGTACCAAACCCCTCTTAGGGTTGTTGTTGTAGGATGTTTAGCATGATGAAGACTTAAATCATTCAAATCTATGGCTAATATATCTTTCTACAATGCATATTCAGATCTAGATCTAGAACATAACAGACTTAAAAGATAACCATAATGGAATCAAGCATGCAATACTGAATATAACCATGATAACACCTTGTTTCAGTCCATAATCTCCATTATATTAATTGTAGTAAATACACTAAATCTTCCTTACAATAATAGTAGTATACGCTCATGCACGTAACAAATCTAACAACATAATCTCACTATAACCTAGTTCTCACACCTATATCTATGCTCTCTCTACTACACAATTCAATACATATTTATAAGGGTGGGAATTTTCCCTTCACCACTTATCTAAACCCAAAATAGGTCACATGTTATTATTAGCCATGCACCGTTACAAAAATAGCCACACATACAAGTGTGCTAATAATAGAATACTTTTAGTTAACTGACAGTAGTAGATCTATTCCGGCCTATGTCCATGTAAATCACTTTGTAGCCGATCATCCAAAAATAGCCAATGCATGTCATGCAAGTCTCCAATTGGTTTATGTTCTCTGCGTTATCTCCAAAAATAGATCCTCATCATAAAAATGGCTAAGTCCCAAATCTGTCTCTCTTATTAATGCATGATCCTTTATGATACTCTCACACCTTTGAATGTGCCCTACTTTCCACATGAACCTTCTATATTTTCTTTGCTAAGTGCCAAAGTTTGAATGATCAACATTACCCCACACTAGTTGCATTGTCGCCCATGACAATGGTTTCCACAAAAATGAATCAAAGAATATGAATAGAAGAATAGAAAGAATTTTGATGAATAAAATAATGTCTTTAACTGCAATATCTTTTACTACAACCTGAATAATCAATTCAGGATATTCTTCTTTTATCTCTACCTCTAAGGTCTGCTAATAATTGAGCACGGCCTCTGATTTCTCTAGAATATCCATTATAATTGACTCTAATTCATCCCTTGCAATCTCTCCCTTCTCATTCTATAAGACCAACACAATGCTTGGACATGCCAGTCATTATCCCTTCCAACAAGTCCATATTTTGAGCGATGAGTTTCCCAAGCTCATCCAACCTTTCCTTATGTGGTTCTTGAGCTACTGTAAGGGCCTCATGCTTCTACTTAACAAGTGCTAATCATTCTGCACACCCAATGTCTCATCCTTCATGGCCTTCAGGACCTCATTGTCTTCTAAAATGGTCTTGGTCCTTATAACGGCTTCTAGCATTGTACAAATATTTAGCGCTTGATCTACCTTCTTTAGTTCCTCCTGTAAGATCTAAAGCAACCCTTCATATGATGTAATCTTCCGCATCACTAAAGCCTTTTCTCACTCTTCTTCATGTGTTTGGATCCTTTTTGTTTGCATGCGTAGAGGTTCATCTTCAAGCACTAAGTCCACCAATGTACTTACATAATGTATTGCTAAAGGAAATGTCTTGGGTACCTTTGGCTCTAAGTGTGGCCTAGCCTTCATGACATTGTCACCAATCTCCTCTACCATGCTGATAAACACAACATTATTCTTTTTTTGCCAATTCTTTTCCTAATTTAGGAGTATTATTTCCTCATCCTTAGTATTGATATCCTCCCTTAGTGCCCTAAGTGTTGTAGCTTTATCCATATTCCATCATGTGACCTCTGTCGAGACCTTCACCAAAGCATTGCTTACCTATTCATCTGACATAAAACTAGGCTTTATTGTTATGTGTCTGGCCTGAGGTGTCTTTTTCAACCTCCTTGACACACAAGACTCCTCACACACATCAAAGTCTAGTTCATCCATGTGCATGTGCATCGACCATGACAATTGCTTCCTTGTGCACATTTTGCCATATCTTCATCCATTAACTCCCAACCATACAACTCCTTTTGTGTCATTGTGCTCTAGAAATGGGTGCAAAAAATTTTACCTATGTCCTCGGCATAGCCCATGGCTGGTGGAATATACTCCCCACTTGTTCTTCTTGATCTAGGCTACTTAGGAACTTGGGCTTCAAGATTTGGAACTTGTCTGCTATATCTGAGTAATCTCGATCGATGTCTCATCTGCTCATTTTTATCCCTCTTCTCCATCCTTCATTTATTCATTTTTTTTTTTCCATGTTCTTTGGAGGTGTAGGAGAATTGGGCACACTTTCCTCCAAGTCTTCACTTCCTCATTCAGCTTTAACTTCCCTTCATATTTTCTCGAGTTGTCTCCTTCATGGAGAGAGTTGAGGTGATCTGCGCACTATTTGTGAGTAGCACCTTGGGTCCTTGTTCTCCTTAATGCTCTCTTGAAACAATGCTCTCCTTTGACTACATCTAAGTCCTCATTATCTCCCTCTTGTGGATGAGGTGGTTTAGTCACATGCTCAAATTCTTCCTTATTTATAGGTTGTCTTCTACCTATGTCCTCTAAATCACCACTATCCTAATGCTCTTCTTCTTCATCATCTACTCGAATTATTTATGTGGGCTTGGTGCTGGAATATTTTCCATTGTATGCTTACCTTTTGGCGGCCCTAGGAGCACATGAACTCATTCTCCACATACTTAGTGTTCTCTATCTTGGGTTTGAGTTATAGGTACACAAGCACTACTCCAATGTCCCCAACTTCCAAACTTATAGGTTTCATGCTTATAATATCTGAAATAAGCCTTTCAATGTAGGCATTCCACCTGGATATACATACTTCTTCCTCAGAGTGTGGTAGTCACAATCTACCTTATCTGCATTGAAGGTTAGGAATCATGCATCATCCGAGAACCAGGTGAACCAATCTGAAAATATATCCGTGTGAAGGCATACGAATTTTAAACCATGGGCTCAAATCCCCATCCTTCATCAGAAATCATGTGTGATGCAAAAATGTTGGTAGACAAAACTGAACTTCCTTACCCACCACTAAATGCAAATCCTTGGGTATGCTCCACTCTTCTTCGAATGCCGCGTGGAGTCTATCATACCACATCTCTACCCTCTGCTTGAATGGTCCACTCATTAATCCATCACATAAGTACTTTCCAAATCTTTCCACAAGTGACTTGTGTTTTGTGGGGTATTCCTAATCTTCTCCTTTGGTCCATCAGGTACCCCAATCTCCATAAATACTAAAGACAATAGTACAATGCCAAAAATTATTCTGTCACTGTCATCTACGCTTCTTCAATGATTGTATTTGCTATGTGATTTGTAATATTATAGACCACTCCTTGAGACATCTTATTTGAGACATGCAACCACATTGTGTTTACCTACTACCACCTTCCTTGGTCATTCAAATTTGTTACAATATGTGAAGCTACGTGCACCACTGGGTACTTTTTCAATTTTCAATGTCCATGTCATGTGGAACTTTAGTATACCCAACTCTTTCCTTGTCTCTAGGATTACGGCCTTATCAGTTAAATCACTATCCAGATCCAACCCTGAGGCCCTTAGTCCTATCACTGTTGAAATCAAAGTAGCTATGATTCTTACCCTCCGTCCGATGAAGTAAAAGAAGTCCTCATGGACTCTACTCATTAACCACCAATACAATGGTTCATACTTTCCAAAATATGGCAGCTCATACAACTGGTAGACTCCATTCTGCTTCAACAACTTCTCACCAGTGTCATCATATACTGGAAATATCCTCTGTCATGTGCTTGTTCATTTTTTTGTGCTCAACAATGCATCGAGATCCTTCTTATTATCTATGTTTGATGGTTGTAATAATTTATTTTACATTAGCGGATATGGGAATCCCATTCTTATCCCATAATCACGCCCTCTGGATATTGAATTTCTAATAAATTACTCTTGGGAGCAATTTCTTCTTCCATTTCAACCTTCTTCTTCCTTTATCTCATGCTGTGGATGATTTCTTTGGTGCCATTTGAAAAAAAACTCTCTTTTCTTCCCTCTGTAATCGAGCAAATTCAAAACCCTAGTTTAAATATCTATGCCCTAGTGTAAATCGCAAGCCCTATCTTGTTTATAACGTGTTTGCTTCTCTCAAACCCTTATCCTATGGGAATTTAAGATTCTCTACTGCACAACCCTTCTCTCCATGTCTGGTTTCACACTCTTCGCAACTCAACATGATTTTGGCTCATTTGTACTTAACCCTTTTAAAATTATCTCAACTTCTATGGTAAAAATGAACTTGCATCCCATCGTTATATAGAATTTCAAAAAGTTAGTTCATTTATTTCTCCTCCACCTACCAATAATCCTCTCATTAATTGACCATTTTCCTTATTTCGTGTGGTACCTCTTCGCACCCTAAGCTATAACCTTCTAGCACACCCTTCTACCTTTTGGATGTAGATTTCTCTTCAATGTGCTTTCATACACGCATGAGTACCTCATCACTGCGCCTTCCATTGGTATTCTTCCCAACCTCTACTTACCTCACGTTATACTTGTTTCTTTATTCATCTCTCTTTATGGTCCCTGTGTCTAGAAACAATCTCTTTTGTTTTTCAATTCTCCACCCTTGAATAGCACCCATAGATAGTTCCTTTCATGTGTACTTATTTTCAATAGTCCTGTACCTGGATAACAACAACCTACCCCACACTAAGGGTATGTGCAGTCCTCTATGCATAAAAATTATTCAAATAGTAATTAGCTTCTGGCACATAAACGCGCTTATTACACAAACACACCAACTAAATTGACAAAGCATAGCAACAAAGAAGAAACACATTAAGGAAATGCAAATTGAAAACCTAATCTAAATGGCAACATTGCCTTATTACAAACACCAAGAAGACTTATTTATAGTAGGGATTCAACCTACTCCTATTGAAGTAACCGGGTAACTTTATTTCATCAAGCACCTCTAACTAAAGCGTCTTTGATTCAAGTATGTGAGTGATAACATATAACCCCAACCAATGTACCTTAAGCTTTTCTGATGGTGTAAAAACTTAGAATCATAAAGGAGCACCATTTGTCCTATCTCTAACTTTTTATCCGTGATGTTCCTCTCAGCCATGCTTTCTACCTAAACTTCTCTTGTTTTTGACTCCAACGTGGTATGGCTCTTATCTCATCCAATTTATTAAATTTTTAATTCATGTTCTTCTAATGCTTTCTCATCAACTAGACCTCCAGCATGTGCAATATGCAAAAAAGGTAACATAAATTCCATAGGAATAACTACTTCTGCCAAACACTAACTGAAATGGTGTGTCTTTGTTCAACCTTTTATATGTTGTTTGATATGCCCAAAGTACTGCAGATACTTTATCATCCCAATCCTTTCTTCCAACATCACAAATTTTTTTCAATGTCTAGATCAAAATTTTGTTGAAAGCCTCAGTAGTACCATTTTCCTGAGGATTATAGGGTGTATTTTTATGGTGTGCAATCATGAATTCATCTAATAAAATTCTGATTTTCTCATTAAGAAAATGTGTTCCCTATCACTGGTCAAACTTAAAGGACATCCATACCTTATAATAATATTTTCCCAAAGAAACTTGGTTGTTATAGCCACTTGTACAATCCTTTGTAGGTGTTGTTTCTTCTACCCACCTTGTCAAATAATCTATGTACAAGTTATGATGTAACTCAATCCAGTTCTATGTGCGATTGGTGAAATAGGACCCACAAAATCTATAGCCCATTTCTCAAATGGTTCGGCACTAGTAATGGGTCTTAGAGGTATTTCATATCATTGTACCTAGTTTCCCAAGGCATGTTGGCAATGATCACATACCTTAAAAATTCCTTACAATCTTTATACGGGTCTCTCACCATAATCTAGTAAGTAGAATCTTGCATGTAGTGTCATCACCTACATAGTGGCCACTTGCAATACCACCATGATATTCTTCCATAATATCCATGTGCTCATGTTCCAATACAAAATGATGCATTACTTCATCCCAACCTAATTTGTATAGGTCACCACTAATTAACATATAGGGGATGCACATATAGCAAGCTATTTATTCTCCAAGGATTTCATTCCTTCTAGTGCAATCCACATTCATAGAAAGACAACAATGTCCTCTAGTTCTGATGGTGCTCATTGTAACTTGTATAATTGTGCATCTAGCATGGTATCTTCAATTGCTTGTGCTTCTTCTCCCGACTATAATCTAGATAGATGATTTAGTCTAGAATTACTTTTCCCTAGTTTTACCACAACTGTGAAATCAAATTCTTGAAATAAGAGCACCCATCGACATATGTGCCCTTGTAGCTAGTAGGTACTTGGATTATAATTTATGTAGTGCATAGATCATTGACAAAGCTTCACGCTCTGTAGTTGTGTAATTCTATTCTGTAGGAGTCATATTTCTACTAGCAAAATAGATAGGATGATCTACAATACCTTCTCCAGGTTGAGCCAACATCGTGCCAATGGCCATGCTAGAGGAATCAACATGTACATGAAATGGTTTGTCCCATGAAGGAAAACATAGAATAGGCATGGTAGTAAGTTTTTCCTTTAATGTCTCGAATGCACGTTCTTTGTGGGTTCTCTCCCTAGTAGAACATACCTTTCCCTTTCATAAATCCTCCAACGGTGTAACAAATTTGGCATATCCTTTGATAAACTTCCTATAATATCCTATATGACCTAAAAATCTGCACACCTCACTCTGACTGGTAGGCTCCTTAGGCCTATAATGACTACAACCTTGGCTGGATCAACCAACAAACCTTCCTTACAGATTATGTGTCCTAACAAGTATCCCAAATGGTGTAGAAAATATGCACTTCTTGATGTTCAAAGAGATACTCAACTATCTACATCTTTCAAACATTAAACACAAATTGTCACAATGATCCTTAACTAATCCATACACCATCCAATCATCTAAATAACATGTAAGAAGTTGTGAATAAATTCCTTGAATGATTGAAAAACTATGCGTAAAAATACAACAGTGCACATTTTTCAGACCAAAAGGCATTACAATATAGGTGAAACTACCCCATTCAGTAGTAAACATAGTCTTTTCCTGATCCTCCTAGGCAATTCAAACCTAATGATACCCAGAGAACCCATCTATAAATGAATAGATTTCACACCCTACAATGCCTTCTAGTATTTCCTCGGTGAATGGCATGGGAAAGGGATCAGTCACACATGCAACATTCATCTCCCTGTAGTCCACAAAAATCCTGATCCATCCATCCTTCTTGATACTGATCACCATTGGACTAACCCATTCTGACTCATCAAGGGGCTTGATAATTCCAGACTTTAACATTTTTCAATCTCTTCTTTGACCTTTTCACACAAGTTGGGGTTCATCTTGTAGGGTCTCTTTCTAACTAGGCACACACCCTCTTTAAGCTTTATCATCATCTCCCCTAACGATTCATGCACACCTTTAAGTTCATGGTACCCCCTAAGGAATAAGTCCTAATAATCCCTTAGTAACTCTATGATTTTTTCCACTTCAAAGTCTGACCAATAGTCTCCAATTGTGGATTCCTTAGGCTCAACATCTCGATTCAATATTCACCTCTTTGTCTTCATAGGTTCATTATAGGCACGTGTGGTCTTATCTCGCACTTCCCCAACACCTCACGCCTACCTATTGAATGGTTTACATCCATATTTTCTACTTCTTCATCATCCACTAAGTAGACCATTTTTCATTTTTTCTCAAGGTAAGCACGTTGAAGTAGTGTTTCATTTGTCCTTTGTTTCTTCAACAAGATGCGCTCTTGAGTCCCCTTCATCCAATAAATCCTAAAGGAGTTCTTCAGCCTTAGCACTATCTCCCATAGTTAAGCGCTTTATGAATTTCAATGCTTTTTCCACCGGAGGCTTTATAGAGAAGAATTCAAACATCTGGGCCATTCCTACAATTAAATCCTTCCAATTTCTAGTCTCTCTATGGAGTTATGCATATACATACAAGGCACACAAAACATCTTGTAAAGTGGAATAAAACTTGTGCACCCATAGCGAAGGTGGTAAAGATTCTTTCCCTTCTATCCAAAGTCTCTCACACTTCTAAATGTGGTGTTGAACAGGTTGATTACCATGATAAGTACAGATTTGAGTAGGTGCATTTCTCCTAAAGAACCTAGTAGTAAGAGAAATCCTAATTTCATTCCATCCTACAAGATTATCCTTGTGGGCCACCCACCAGCATGTTGTTGTCCCACGTAGTGTATATGCTAGCATATTTCTTCTTTCCAATGGGTCTATCCACTGTTCTTCCATGGCATACAAGAATACCATAGGATCTCCTTCTTTGGTGTAACAAGGTACCGAGTTGTTACCTATCCTCCTGACATAATGCGGTTTTTTGCCTCTAGGAAATATGCTCTTTACTTCATGCCCTACCAACTCATAAGTGTTATGAGCCCAATTATCACAAGCAACACTTGTAGTATCGCTAATGGACTATGCATCCTCCCACTGAATTATTCCTTCTTTAGATGGCTCAAGTACTTTTGGATCTCGGATGGCACGTACATAAATCCTATTCAGATCTTCTTCACTTAAGGGCTCAACATAGGGCAAAATTTTCCATCTATTAAAGGGATAATAACTCTCTCCTCCTTGTTTTCAAAACTAATATAACCCTTGTTGAACCAAATATCAACATTAATTTGATAGCACAAGGATGCACCAATAGAGTGGGAAGCTATCCAACTCTGGAAGTGCTAAAACCTCAAAGTCATCAGTGAGCTTGGATCCTTGTATGGTAATGGATGCATCTTTCTAAACTCAGATGGGAGTGGCCTTAGTACGATTAGCCATGAACAATACATTAGAGGATGTATGAATGGAGGTCTTCCCATTTTACCCATGCATCTAAGGTAAGAACATTGACTTCCACGCCTATATATCAATCAAGTATATTACTCAATAGCCACCCATCCACAATAACATTTCAAAGTGATTTCCTTGTAATAATCTAGGCTATGAGATGGAAGATTCACATGCAAGATCTACCATCTAGTCTCAATACTTGCACACATGGAGTGTTTCCTTTAACCAATCCCCTAACAATGGAATGATATTTTCCTAGAGCAACATTTTGCACACTTCTATTAAGTCATCTATGTATATTTGAACCATCTCGATACTTTCATTTTCTCCATCTTCCGTGATTGCTCTTTTAAGTACTGTATCTCACCTTAAAGATTCCTGAGAACTTCCATGGTTTCCTGATAAACCTCCTTCTAATGGGCAGGATCTGGGTACTATGCATGTAGAACCTCCTCCTTAGTGATGGTAGGATTTTTCTATAATGCTTCTCTAGAGCATTCCACCTTAGCCCGGGGTCGTGATCTTCACTTGTAACACCTCGAACTCTGCTTCTAACTTAGGCATCCACTGATTTTCAATAGTGTGTTGTATCCTAACCATCCTTGTGCCTTTGTTTTCTTATTTATGCTACTTACTAAGATGCTCATACAAGTCTAGGGCACTCCTCATAGCCATGGTTCTTTCTAAAAAAGAACATGTAATATTCTAGGGACATTTGTGCACGTAGTGGTAAGGAGATCCACAAAAGTATAACACATTTCATGAGGGAACTCACCTCTTCCACCACCACGACCTCATCCTCCAAATCCACCATGGTATCCTTGACCTCTACCATGACCGCCTTAAAAACCCTTCATTTCGATCATAGTGTGATTGTGATCCCAGTCGATTGTTATTTAGAATCCCTATCTATCATACACCAATATCTATAATATCATGGATCTCGATCAATCAGCTTGGCGAAACTTCCATGTCATGAGTCATGTGGACATACATTTTTTACAGTAGCTTGAAACATTCTTCCTTATCGCGTTGTAATAATGGGAAATGAATAACATCATGGTTTAAATGGCATATCTCACAATCCAACAACAATGAGCATACTGATCTGTGAGGATAACTATCCTTTGTGTGACCTTCTACTTCATAATCTATGCACCAAATCCATGTGCACATCTCATGTGCTAAATTTGTTGATAGTTTCTCAAATGTTTTACCATAGCTTTGTGATATTGTGCTTCTAAAATGGGCTCACCTAGTATCTATGCTTCCAACTACCTTAGTGTGTAAGGCTGCTTCAAGTGCTTCACATGGATCAGTGTATGTCTTATGTGATAATTCCCTCCTAAAAGGGGTAATCAGGCCCCCAACAAACCATTGTGCATTTGGTTGCATGTATATCATAAGAAAGCTTAGATAAAAATTTTAAACTATACATCATACTCTCTTACACTTTGAGTAGTGCCTTGCTTAATATCCTTGAGTGCACTTATACTCTTACGCTCCCAAACTCAGGGATGTGAAACTCTTTAAGGAATGCATATTTTAAAGTTGTATAGTCTACACAAGTCGATCGGGTCAAACTTTTTGTACCGTACGTGTGTGTGCACCCTTGCAACGTAGTAGAAAATTGGATTTCCCTACACAATCATGATTCCTTTTGTGCACACCACAATATTTCACACATATGCACATGTTCAACAACATCTTCTTTGCCCCTAGACTATGGAAGATGAAGAGACATCTCCATGTAAATATTTTGGGGTTGGTGCAGACCTTTCCCACCTGATCCAGAACCTCCTGTGTTTCCTCTGCCTCCAAGAACCACTAGATCCACTGGAGCTAGAGCTACCTAAGCCTCCTGATCCCAAACATGTAGCTGGGGTCGGACCAGAAGATGTACTTCCTATGTCCCAATAGTAGAATTGAACTGTACCCCGACAATATGCGAGGCATTACCACTCCCAAAGGCTAGTCAAAAATCGGCGCACCTATATTCTACGCCGATGATTCAACTAAAAAGGTACTCCCATATAAAAAAGAATCCATTTGTGTTGCCAATCGATGTGCCTCTTATAAAACTCACTCCTACTCTCCCATTGCTTGAATTAGCTTCTTTGACCGTGTGTTGTATCTAGATGTTAGAAAACCAAGTGCAAGGGCAAGGTTTCTAGGTGGATTCGGATGTGCGCCGCGCCCCCGCCCAGTCATCTCTATTTTTTATTTGTGAGGCCGAGAGGAGGGTTTGCTATCATGTTTTCCCAAATGGGGGAGTTCCTAAGGCTTGGGTTCCACATTTTCGCATGAACTTCCACTCCTTCCCGAACTATCTTTCTCCACAATGCCATTTTCTCTGCAATCTCTCATTACTTCTCTATCTCCCTCTCATGTGCCTCATTATACTTAAGCCTCCTTTCCTTTCTTTTCCTTTATGCCGCTAGGTCTTCCATCCTTCACCAAACCTTCTCCTTCCCCCTCCTGTGGTGAGGTTTAGTTATCCATCGGTTTAATCTCCAAATTCAAAGTTACCATTATGATCTTGATCACCAGTGGAATGCCTTGCAGGTAAGTTCCCCTTGGATATCATAAAAATGGAATTCAGCTACCTCTGGGCACAAATAAGTGGAAATTGAGTATTCTAAGATATAACTATCCAAAACACCATGGAACCACGTATCCATAACTCGAATCTAAATTAGATCAGCATCATAAAGGGCCTAAAATTATTCACACATTTAGAAAAGTACATGATACCTCCAATTAGGCTTAGATGCATAAGCAATCAACCACTCATACAATTCTATTGGAAAGATAGTGAAGAAGCTCTCATATAAACTATCATATAGATTTTGTTCCACCCACACGTGCATTAAACTCAGATCCAGTGCTGAAATGCCATGCGTATTCTTCTTCCAGATTGTGTATCCACTCCTCAACACTTGTTAAGGTCAACCGGTATGTCTTCATCATGCAAACCATCCTAAAAACAACTAAAAAAGAGGTCTCGAAAATAGAACCAATGATGCAACCAAAATTCACCAATACAAGCCTAGGCGGGCTTGACATCATTAGTTAACCTAGAAGAGATCTTGGGCGCTCACCCAAAGCACGCAAAGGTACTAGGCCCCTCTTTAGGTTGTTTTGAGTAACCCTAGTAGGATGTTTAGCATGATAAACTTAAATCATTCGAGATCTATGGCTAATATATCTTTCTACATTGCATATTTAGATCTAGTTCTAGAACATAACAAAACTTAACAGAGATAACCATAATGGATCAAGCATGCATGATCTAAAATATAACCATGATAACACCTTGTTTAAGTCCATAATCTCCATTATATTAATTACATGATGCATAAAAAGGGTACCCATGTACAAAGAAGCTTTCTTACAATAACATTAGTATACACTCATGCGTGTAACGTCTCCTGTAACAACATAATCTCACTATAACCTAGTTCTCACACCTATATCTATGCTCTCTCTACTACATAGTTCAATACATATTTATAAGGGTGGGAATTTTCCCTTCACCACTTATCTAAACCCAAAATAGTGCATGCTATTATTAGCCACACGCCACGTTACAAAAATAGCCACACATGCAAGTGCGCTAACAATAGACTACTTTTAGTTAATTGACAGTAGTAGATCTATTCCCTAATGTCCTAACTATTCCATGTAAAGCACTTTATAGCCGATAATCCAAAAATGAAATGACAAATGTGTGTCACTCAAGTCTCCAATCGGTTTGTGTGCTCCACATGCTATCTCCAAAAATAGATCCTCATCGTAAAAATGGCTAAATCCCAATCTTGTCTCTCTTATTCGTGAGTGTAATCTTTATCATTTCGATACTCTCACACCTTTTAATGTGCTCTGCTTTCCCTTTTTACAAAGCCTTACGTATTTTCTTCTCTAAGTACCATAGTCTAACTTATCAACATATCATTAAACCCTCCCATATTTGGATTTTCTTGTTTTCTTGCATAACATTTCATTAACATGGAACAATAGAAAACTTATCAAACATTTTTCTTTTTCGTATATTTTAAACTAACCTCTAAATTGTGTCGTATCGATGACGAAAATCTTCTAAAGGGAGAGAGATATGTAGTGCCCCTCCAACTATTGTTTTGTTAACCCAACCGTGAGCGCAATATTATAGAATCTTGGTGTGGTTGAGTTGTTTTCCATCTAATTTTGACCATAGGTTTTAAAATATCGTCATGAGGCATTCATATAATAACAACTAGGGTTTTAATGCGGTGAACTCACTTTTATTCTAGATATTAAATTTGGTTTTAATTTGACTCATGAGACAATGAATCCAAAATTTAACTTTCACAATATTGTATCTAAGATAATTAATTTTCTTTCTTAGAATATATATATATATGAGAGAACACATAAAGGTTTAAGATTTTAATAAATCAGTATAATTGCAGTTGACTGACATGTATACATTTAAAAATAATAATAAAATAAAATAAATCCCATTTATGGTTGGGTGGAAAGTATATTAGGTAGCCTCATTTCTGTTAGTGTTTACGTATGTATTTTTACTTTCCTCAGCCTTAGGGGTGACATCACCAAGAGGGGGTCCAGCTTAAAATCCTTCTAGTAGACTTAAAGATAGACCCCACAAATTTTTCCAATAATCCACTATGCATGCGTTTGAATGGCATATATAAATAGGGTATGGGTGGTCATCTAGGCCAAATGGAAGGGGATTTAACCAGGTGGATTATTTGGAGAAGACCATGACTATGTAAGATCCATTTTGTTTATTTTTAGGTAGTGTTGTAATGTAGTAGAGGGATTTATTTCCTAAATGTGCCTAACTACTTTGTGGAAACTCTATAATTTATTTTTACTCTGTAAGGCATTACTATGTGAGGTTCGACCGAGGGCTCTAACAAATGTCATATTTTCGAAGGATGAGATTTCTCCTACCATATACATTAAAATCCAATGGTGGAGGTTGCGCTGCAAGAGTGACCAGTCACAGCAAAGAACAGGGAAACTGATAGTTTTGATCGTTGTTGTGCTGGTTCATCCTACGTGTTAGCTAGGGTTTTCAGTGGTCAATCCTTCCACCGAGATTCAGGGGCATCAATGATGCCATAAGGATGCACAGAACTCTTCTTAGGAGATTTGGTTTCGCAAAGACATGATTGACATTGATTCTGTGTGAACACAACCCATCGGGGAGAATATCCGGTGAGATATCATCGCAATGGTGGACAAGGCCAAGCCCGGAGACCTCCTCTTCTAACATTACAACGGCCACAGATCCTTCATTCCTGCCAAGAAACCACATCATCTCCTTGGCCACACACATGACGAGTGCATTTTTCCCTGCGAAAAGGTGCTAAATGGAGAAAATTTCACCATGTTGTGCGATTCGTGTAACAATGGAGGACTTAATGACAAAGAAAAGGAGAAAATCAGGCCACATGCAAGACGGGCCGCCATTACCATACTATTATGTTTATCAACCATTTTGTGGGTTTCATCCATATTTGTGAATTCTGAGGCGGGATTTCATCTTTTTATTCAATATCAATGTTTTACAATTATTAGGCTAGATTGGTTTCTGCATTGGTGAAAACAAGATGAAGATCTGTGTAATCTGTTCTATAGAGCCCTTCAGCTGGAAACATTTTAGTCTATTTTGAGCAATGTTTTCTGTTTGCATGAAGAAAACTTATGGATTATGTATTATTTTTTAGTGCTTTTCTGCTGTTAGATGAACTTTTTTATGGGAAGATTCATCGGTGTGAGAATTTCTCTATAAGAAGTATCCTCTGCACATTATATTTTACAACAGTACATAGCAGCATTAGGAATGAGGATACAAAGATCGTTTTGGAATCAGTGCGAATTAAAGTTTCCGAGCGCCCTAGGCGAGATCGAGGCGTGCGCCCCTCCTCCCACCCGGGACCAACGACTCACCTATATGTGAATGTTTTTAAAACAATTATAGACTTAGTATAACTCTTTACACATTTTATTAAAGGTATAAAGGCTTTTTTCTTGCCTTTACCATAACAAAACTATCAATGACATCATCATAATTTATTGTTGTAGCGATGTTGCGTTCAATTGTCAAAATAGAAAGGCTATTCAATCTAGTTTCACCCATTATTGAACTTAAATTTCTTTTTACTCTTGTTAGAGTGGAAAATTCTCTATCAAATTGCAATTTCCAATGGAATCAACCATGAATGCAAAGAAACATTCGTATTGCAACATCTAGATTTGGCAACATGGTTTCTAGTCAACTTTTTCTTAAATATTTTGACATTGATGATATACTTGTCAAGTTTAGATATAGTAACATCCCTATATCTATGCTATCTCTACTACACAATTCAATACATATTTATAAGGGTGGGAATTTCTTGCTAATTCCCAAAATGGAAATGGATGCATTCAATGTCAAGGAGGTTTCAAGTCTATGTTATATGTTTTTACTAAAGAATTAGAGCATTTCAATATTGTCTCATTATCAAGATCTTTAAAATTGTTCAAAAATCCAAACCTATCATTTAACACACTATATGCTTCATTTCTTCTTGATAATTTCCTTATTAAGTTGTCTATAAGTAACATAAAATACCTCCACCCTCATATGATCCCTTCCTATTTGTGGAATTTCGATATCTCTCATTTCATCAAAGTGAACTTTTCTTTTTCTTTTTCTTTTATTATCGAATCTCATACCCTTCTTTTCTACTAATGATCTTAGCATGTTGCTCTTGGTATGTATCGAAATTCTCTCTAATATTTAGCTTTTAATATAATCTATCAATGAATTATACTTGAATCACAACCATGGTTAAGTCAATTTCTACCTTTTGTAGATATTTTCTAGTTGCATCCATTCTTTCAAGAATACTATGCCAATACAACACATCACCCAAGTTTCTAACTTGTCTAGTTTTTCATGAATACACTTTGTTTCATGTCGCGTAGTAGTTTTTCGATTTTTGGCTTGTGCTATATTTAGGAAAACATCTTGAATTTTACTATATCCCAAGAAAAGTGCTTTAAAATCCTTCATCAGACTCTAGATGACCATCTTTTTTAAAAGAGATTTGGCAACAACACAAATTCCATCCAAAACATTTAATAAAATTTCCCACCGATAAGTTGAGGCACTTAGGAAAGTGTAAATAAGTTTCAAATGGTACTACTTTGAAAAAAATTTATAGTTGTACTCTGTACAACATTATGTAGCTAAAGATCCAACAAATGATTTAAGGAATTCCCTACCATATACATTGAACAAGGTACAAACTCAACCATACTGACAGTTGTGATTTTTAATCCTATTTTGTAGACTTTGTATTTTCCACCGAGACAAATCTTCAATGATATTAATGTCATAGTCATCTAGTGTTGTAAGTACAAAAGCTTCTAAATCACATGATTTGTGTCCAACCGAAGGAATGTATTTTTAAAATTATTCAACTAAAAAAATTTCTTGAGAAACATACCTTACCACAAATGCTAATCAGGCCAGTGTGAGATACATCATGTTGAGTCAACATTAATTGAAAATATTTTGCGTTGTGGAGTTTTTCAACTATTTTGTTTCTAACTTTTTGTGCCATAAGTTCAATACATTCATTACATGTTGTCATAGATAAATAATATGGAACTCCTTTTCCCGCATTTCCATATTGTGAAATGTGATTTACCAAAATATGGGTCAAACTACATAATAAGTTCTAAACACCCTAAAAATTTCCATTTCTAGAAGATCCTAACAAATTTTCACCACCACGAAAGGCAATACCTCTAATGTAGCTTTTAAGGAATTTCAGTATTCGAACAATACGCTTTAAAACATTCCTCCAATACTCGACTTCATTTTGGTATTGACTTGCAAGTGTAGAATCAACTCTTCCCAAAACATTACTTCGAGTGATGAAATTAAGAATTTAAGTCCTATGATTAGGGGAATCCTCATGCTCTCTTAAACTAGCTGATGCATTTTTCCAATCATTAAATCCAATTTTGGAAAATGTGGTTGATTTTTCTTGAAAAAGGCGACAAGGAATGCAATAAACAACTCCTTTTGACTATGAGTAAAGCAACCATTCTCTTAATTTTTTTTAATTGTTTAAAACTTTCCATTAAAACAAATCTTTAGAAACATATCTAAAACAATCGAGTATTGGTGTTTTAAATTTGAAAAATCAACATTCATATCTTATTTTGGTGTATTTAAAATTATATATTATATTGTATCGTTGTCATATTACCCATTTTGCAAGATCAAGATTAACAATGAAATGTTCATTAACGATGGGTTGAACAATAGTATTTTCATTGTTCTCCTCTTGTTGTGTGTTCTCCTTATCTTGTGTGTTTTCATTTCCTATTGACTTTGATTGTGTATTTTTGTCACTAACTGAAAAAATAATTCTCATTTTCATTAAAAGCGCATTTGACGTAAAATTTTCATTTGATGAACTTAAAAATATATTTATTTTAGGTAGCTTTTTCAAAAGGTTTTTTAATCCTCCTCAATTTTTGTTTAGTTTTTTTTTCCCGAAATTGAGGACCACTTAATTTTTGGTTTTATCCATTTGAACTAAGCAATTATCAAGTTCTGAAAACATAACTACATGAATACTTGTTGATAATGATGCTATAAATTATAATCATTACTATTCCAAAAGTGAAATAATATAAATACAATCAATAACAATTACATAATAAGAATAATTAAAAATTTAAATCAAAATGTAATTATATAATTGATGCAATTGAGAATAAAATTAATGTAACATAAAATTTAAGATGCTAGAGCACTTAGGGTTTGATCACTTAGTTTTATGTTCTTCTAGACTTCCTCAAGACAAATTTGAAACTATAGTCTTGACTCTCACAACTCACGGTGCAACAACCCTTTTCGAATTAGGGGGAATCCTCATGCTCTCTTAAAAAGCAACACTCTTAATTTTTGTTTATTGCTTAAAATTTTCATGAAAAAAATCCAAAACATATCACAACAATGATATTACTTGTATAAATCGAACATATACATCGAAATAACATGAGAGAACACCAAAATATAGATAAATGATGACAATATGCTCATATAATAGGTTTTCCACTTCGAGGGGTTTTCAACCTCTAATACCACTTTGAGGGTGTAACCTCCAAACCAAACAATAACACTCCAATATTCAATATGTAACTTGAAAACCTTCTAACTACCCTATATAATACTATTCCTAATATAAATACAATTAACTATTACATATGGAAAATACTAAGGTCGATCCTAAGCATAATAAATCATAAATGAATGGTATAATAAGATAAGGGGATGTGTGCCACATGTCGGCATCTCCATAAACCCACATATATATATATTATATTATCATATCCCAAGGTACATAAAAATGCAACACCTACATAGTTCATATGAACTAATAATGATTTAGGGATATCAGGGGACACAAGAGAATTAGGTAGAATAATCATACACGATCATCGATGACTGCAGTCTACACAACACATATATCTAGACTACATCTAAGACTAAGCATCAATAAATACTCATAAAGTCAGATATGAGAAATGCTTATGACACAAACAAGGTATGAGATTCTTTTTGGGACTAGTGCTGCATAACTTTTTCTTCTTGAAGGATTTTTATTCTACTTCTAAATTCCTAGATCACATAGAATACTCAAAATAGCTTTTCCTCCTCAAAGGAGTCTGAGATAGGGAGATTCACTCTCTCTCTCCACCTGTTCATTTTGGTAGCTGAGAAGTAGGGGCATTACTTGCACAGACTTCACATATATTTCAAGGCAGGGGAAATCTAGTGTGAACTGGTAGCAATAGATATATCATATAAGTTTATAACATATCAATTGATTAAGCACAAGAGGCAATGCCTAATCCAATTTGGAAATCCTTGTAAGAATCTAAGAGCCTCCTTGTGAGACTGTCTTGTGAGATTTGTAGTCAATCAGAGCTAATGGTCTATAAATTTCCTTAAATAGAGAGAGGGCTGAATAAAATATTTCATTATCATAGATGTCTGGTCTTCTTTAGATGATAATTTCAGTAGGAAAAGATGAGACACTAACTTTCCTAAAATTTTGGTAGTGTAAGATAGAGAGGTTGATGTTAAGGAAGGTTGTGTACAGTGTGATATACGGTCATAGTCTAGGTCAAAGTAAAATTTAAGATAATCTTACAATCTATAGGTTGGTGATGCCTTGGACCAACAAACCTGGACATTAATAGTGGAGGGGGCATTCAAGCTTTGGAAAAGAAGAATGATTACATATTATAGAAAAATGAAGATGGGATCTGCCTTGGAGAAAATAACAGATCTATCAAGTACATTAACTCTTTTTTTCAAAGACTATTGTATCACGCCCAGATTACAAATGTTTGAAAACAAGCATTAAATGAGATCTATAGAATTTCAAACTACATATCTTATTTGAATTTTGGATATTAGCCTTTTTTGGGATAACAGGAGAAACCTTATAACTCCATTAATCAATCAAAGTTTGAAAATATCCTGATCTCTATCATATTACTATTTAGTTGAAAAGTCTTAGATGCATACAATTGGTTCAAAAATATCAAATTAAAACACAAATCAATCCACATATGAGACCAAAAATAAAAAACCCTAATCAATTTTAAAGATATATTACTATCCATGTACCTGTGTTCTATGGAAATTCTGCCCAATTTAGAAACTTGATTTTCTACTACTCAAATGCAGGATAATACAGATGAGCAGTCAGACCTTTGTTGGACCTCTTTGTCTAGTTGAACAAACTGTAAAATTAAAATTAAGAGTCAGAATGTAATGTCTAAACTAAAATTTAAATAACCTTGGTCATGAGATTTGGAAATGAAAATTAAAAATCACAAATACAACTCGTAGTCACAAGTCACAACAACAAGGTTATTCAGAAACCAAAAGTTCTGATAGAAGTTGATGCTACTACTTTTTCTAGCTCACCGCTCACTGTCGGTCTTTCTCTTTGTGAGTCCTGATTCATGACTAATAAATGTCTATAAATTTATAAATTTATAATTTGTAAACATAAAACAATGCTATCAATAGTCATCTAAGCGGTGAGCCTAAGCGATCACATTCATGGAATCACTTGTAGTATGGACAATGGAGTGGGATTCGGGAATTGGTTTAACTTTAATATCAATTCAAATTATTTTTTGTAAAATTTTAAACAATAGCTGACTCGGATTGCCTAGCCCACCTGCCACCTAGAAATTTAAACAAAAATGTGGCGCCCTCCCTTTTGTGCACCCTAGGCAACTGCCTAGGTTGCTTAGGGAAGACACGCCTTTGTTTGGAATTCTTATGCAATGGGTCGAGTGAAGATGCTAACTTCAGAGTATGAGACAACCACAAAATTAACAAAGACTAAGAATCCTTCCAAGGATGCCGAGACAGGGGGTTTTGTTCTGTGGCAGATGATGTCAGATATGTGGTATGTAGAGCTTGTAGTTGCAGGCAACAAATTCTATGCAGGAAGCAATGGAAAGATTGAATGGAGGCATACTCCATGGCTTAGTGCACATTTGGCCAAACGTTCGATAAGGCCATTGTGCCAAGTTCTTCAGGTCAAATTTCTTCAAGATACTTCTACATGTTTGTAAACCAAATTATACAAATATGGCTTACAAATTAACTAACATTCATAAAATAAATTTTATTTCTAGTGGATTTTAAGAAACATTCGATTCTAGAGTTTGAATAGACCATCTCATTCTATGAAATTTGGTGCCCGCATGACTATGGCTCTGTTTTAGTAATGATCATGTAAATCTAATACTGTAACATCATTGACCTAGCTTGTTACGGTGATGACTTCCACTCTTGACTTTGCAAATGTTGACAGGTGATTTTTTTAGGGGAAGTACTCTTATGATTTTAGGAAATCATGTTTGCAATGGATAATTCATTATTTGTTGAAAAGAATCATTTTTGGTTGTGAATTCTTCTTACTTGAAAATAATGCCATTCATCTCTCTTTATAGCTTAAATTCACTTTTAAGAAGGTGATGAACTTGTATTGTGTATACTTAATTTATTTTGTGTAAACAACAAAACCTTGGATCAATTCCATTGATCCAAGGTATGCTTCAGTTCTTCTTACCTGCTCATCTTGTTGTCTTGTCATTCAGAAATGGAAGGTGAGCTTGATTGTGACTTGTTTTGTTTACCATGGTGAAGAATTCTTCTTAGGGTTTTGACCGACAACAGGCCTTAGGGTGATAAGCATGGGCCTTCTTGTTAAATGTTTTAAATGCTGAGTAGCGTATAAGGGTCATAGACCTGATAGTGAATCACTAAGATGGGTACCCTAACCTAAGTTGGGATGTTCTATACTAGTTTGGATTTTAACCTAAGGTAATTAAGACCTACCTAGGAACTAAGGTTGATTTCTAACCTAATAAAAATATAACCTAAACTATTGCTAACCTAAGAAGATACCTATGGACTATTTGGAAAATGGTAGGTTGGTGGCATCATTTTTCAAGGCATTTATTAGAAACATTTGGAGTTTAGGGGATGCCAAGTTGGAATCACCACTAAATGGAAATTGCATGCAATTTTGAATTAAAGGTTCACCAAACTTGGATGGTAGGATGAATGGAGAATTAGGAGGGAAATTGACTGTCCTTCACATTAATTGATCTCGTTTATGGTAAAGAAACCGCCTAGGAGAAATGCATGGTAGATTTTGGAAAGGTTGTTTGATCTTTAGTTCATTTTGATTTTTGCTCTGCATGGGGTTTTTGGTTCTTTGAACCAGTTCTATTTTTGATCTATCTGTATTTTTGGCATTCTTGAGCTATTTTTGGATCTTGTGGAAGTATAAGAAGTAGAAATATTGTAGTGGTGGATGTTGCTTGGAAAAAGAAGAGACTGTTGAGGCTCAGCTAGGAAATCGTCTACAAATCAAGAAGAAGCTCTATCATGCATGATAGGCTCTACCCATTAATTTGTTTTACTTTTTCCTAAATGTATTCATTAAAATAAATATGTTCTTGGGAAACAAATGAGTTTGTATGTGATGTTTAGTCTTGCTTTCGAAACTTATTTTCTCTACATTTTATCTGTATGGACTATACTGAAACTAGGTAGTATGATTCATGACTATGCTAGAAAAATGTTTTGGGATTTGTTTCTTGTTGAAAAATAATAGTAAACATGTTTTACTTCTGCTAAACTTGAGTTGTTGTTGAATCTGAGAACTCTTGTTGGACTGTACTGAAACTAGTTAGTAGGAGTTACTGCTATGAAAGAAATATGTTTCAGGTTTTGTTCTCCCTTGCTGGGAAAAAAAAATGATAGAATCATGTTTAAATTCTGCTTGAACTTAAATGAAGTCAATTCTTTACTTACTCCTGTAAAGTTGTGAGAAGACTTGTTAGTGACTTTATCGATATTGGGTTTGAATGAATCTCCTTAAAACAATATATCTATTTAGCATGGTTGATAGTTAATCTTGCTTGTGTATTTTGTTGAATGATTATTGAATTTGAATACGTCTTTTCTAGTTTATGGAAAAAGAAAGGTCAAGGTTTATTTTCTTGGATCGACTTGCCTTGTATGACTGGTTCTCTTATTTAAATTAGAAGAACAACTGTTTCAGTAGGAACTTGAGGTACCTTTGGTTGAAACTTTAGAGTAACTTGACTTTGTCTAAATGAATGAACACTTGGAGGAAATAGACTATAATGTTGTTAGTGTATTACTTATTTTGAGCTCGAATTCAAGCACTTGACTTGGGGTCATGTTGTTGTTTCGTTGTTTCTCCTTGTGGTTGAATTTGGGTTGGGTTCATTCTTCCTGAACCAGTAGTCTGTTCCTTTGATTCTTGTGAAGTATGTGGATCTAGGTTGGATTGAATGGAAAATTTGACTTGTTAAATCTTGATCTCACCTTTTTCATTTCACCATCAATGGATGGGAAAGCTTTGTGTGTGTTGTCACTTTAAAATGAAATTGTGGCCAAAAGGGATAATTTACTTCAACGTTACTCTGTCTCTCCTTTGTTTGGGAAAACTTGAGAAACTTCTGGAGCTGATGCTTTTAACGTTTGGAAGGAATGTAATGTTTAGTTGTTGGTTTGTTATGCTCTAGATACTATTATTAATTGTAAGCTTATGATTAACCATTTTTAGTTTTTAGCTTTTATGCTACAGTTACTGTTCTAGTTTGTAAGTTGGGAAAACATCATTTTCGTTTTTGAATTTCATGTTGCAGTCATAGATGTCGATTGTAATATCGAAAAGTTCTTTTTGTTTCATTGGTTGTTGGAGTTGAATGTTTTCTTGGCTTTGGAAAATCAAATCTATCTCAGTTCTTTTCAATCTCGGTAATTATACCTCTTTTAAGGAAGGAATAATGAGATATTATCTCATCTTTATTTGTTGTTATCCTTTCTTTCTATTCTAAGTTAAGGTATTCACAATACCATCCTCTTTGAACTCTGAAGGCAGATATAGGTTGTTCCCTTTCTCTCTTTTCATTCCTTCTCCCACCTATATTACTCCTGTGTAAGGAGCTGACCTGTTCGGTTTGTATTACGTTGAAGGATTTACAGGGTGGGTAGTTGGTGGATAAATCTTTTCTTTCTTCTTCTTGACTATTACATTGGTAGGGATGTAATTGTTGTGATGTGTGACTAATTCTAGGTGCATGTAAATTAAATTTATCCTTTGTCAAACCTGTTGATGCTAATCCTAAAATTTAGGCTAGAGTTTGACTTTGAACTTGGATTTAGTTTCTTAAATAAGAAACTCTTACTTTAAGGTGTTGTTGGTTCATCCTAAATTTCATCATAAAGTTAATTGAGCTTGGCATTAAATATTCTAGGATGAAGTAAGTTAATGTTGTGTAATTTGAATCATTGTTCCATTAAAGTAATTATATTTCTATGAATCATTAGAGTTAGTATATTTTTCTTTTGGGTTAGATGGAATGAATCAAGAGATGAATCATAAATATTTGTAGATGAAATGCGGTTAGTGATCTTGTTGAAATATTACTTATCTGAAATAATTCTTTTATGAAATCATCGGTTGAACATTGATTTTGATTACACCATGATCTTTTCTTAATGTTGATATGGATTATCATTTTGTTTCTCCCTCTTATGACTGTTATTTCTTTGATGTGTCTTTCTAGTAATGCTTTAACTGTTTCATAAAAACAGAGTTCTTTTTATGAAACAATTAGTTAAAAGCATATCATTTTAATGCTTAGTGCTTATCATGCTCAGTTCACTGAACTGACCCATGCTAGAAAATTTTTCGTAGATGGACTTTGTAAGTGGTAAAAAGGAGACAAGATATTTTATGATGTTACTTTTGTTTACCAAAAGACTGGCTCTCTTATGGGAAATATGATTCAATATTAAAATGTATTTTTGGAAGGGAAAGTTGTAATTTTATAGAGCTTATTGTTGTTGTTTGACACTAAAGATGTCTGAAGTATTGGTACTTGCAATGTATAAATTCCTCCTTGATAAATGGAAAAGTTTTTGGGTTTATCTGTACTTGATGTGTCATCTTTTTACATATTCAGTGAGTATTAGTGATATGCTTATCTCTGTTTTCTTTTACATATATACTTCTGAACTGAACCCTTTCGGGTTGAAATAAAATGAACTAGGTGGTAAGGGAATTAGATACACTATCCCTTTATTTAAATGCAACTTATCAAGTTGGCATTCATGGCTGATCATTTAATTAAATCACTATGGTTTATTAAAATGATGTTAATGGAAGAACAAATCCATTATGATAACTTGTATAATGTTAAGAGGTTACAATGAACCCTAATTCTTAATAAGAAAAAGGAAGACAACTATTCCGAAATGATAATCATGATTGTTTTAGAATCCTTTGGAATTAAACCTAATGTCATCTTGGAAAGAGGAAGATGTACTTCCTCTTGACTAATACCTTAATCTGAATAAAACAAATGAAAGGTATATATAAATATATAATAGTAGACTTCATTTCAATGAAGTCTATTATAAAAGAATTTGATTTAGAACTTAAACAAGCTAAGTCATGGATAAGTTAAATAAGTGAACCATATTGTTAGTATGTTGATTCTGTTTTTAAAATTGAATCCTAAATTAGGAAGTTAATGAATAAAAAGCAATCTTGATGTTTCTGCAAAGCAATTACAATTCATTTATTGCTGCAACCTTAATGGTTAATGAAACTAGGGATTCAACATGGCTGTTGTAATTAGACTTTAATTAAAGAAAATAATTAAGTAATTAACTTCTTTCTTGGGCATGTACATCTAGATGGGATGACTCTATCGGATGTTGGCACACACCAACTGACAGCACCGTACCTCCGTGAAGACTTGGGTCTTCATGAGGATACTATGTTGTAGTTGACATGTTGCAACACCCTTCAGAGTTGAATCATCTAGATCTACATAAACTTAGACTTGATCTTAGTTATACCCTAGGTTAGGTTGGAAGTATGATCTAGTGTGGGGAAACTCACGATGACTTAGGATAACTAGACACACGCAATCGAATTAGGTTGATTGAGTATGTCTATGTACCCTTAGTCACCACGAGTAGCCTTCTACACTAGACTATGTTGCTAACCTTGGTTAGGGTTAAACCTTGAACAAGTGGACTGACAGGAGTCAGTGAAGACCATTCTAGATAACATATGAAGTGGGGTGAAGGACGTATTCCATTTGATGAGTATGTCATCTAGGAATATTAACATGAATAATATGTTGTAAATCTTTGGCCAAAGTATCGCAAGCTGTTGGTTGCATTGTCCTATGTCACCTAGTTTTAAGAAGCGAGATTTCAGATGAATATTGGTAACAAGTATTCAGATAGGCCTCTTAAATAGAACACTTAACACCCCAAAAGGGTATGAGAACCGAGTATACCTAGTATACAATTCAATGAGTTAACATGAGAGATCGGTGTTACACCGAGTCATTACAGCTACATATGGTTATCTATTATGAGATTGATTGGCATGGAATGTGTGTTCTAAATTATGATTATTTAGAATAGAGAACATTATTAAAAAAATAAATTTTCCCTTGTTTCTAAAGTCTTAAAATGGGAATGTTATAGATACTGTGGCTTTCTTTTTGTCTTCTTTTGTTTTTTTTTTTTTGTTTTAATACTTTTTCTCCAATGTGCTTTGTTGCCGCATTGCCTAGGTTGGAACAAGAGTCTGCTTGTTACTTCAACGTAAAGTATTTTGAAGAGCAAGTTCTGACAGGAGAATGTGATGAATTTGAACATCATCTCTCGTGTTTTACAATAATTGAAGATGATATATTCACCATGAAAATGTTCTTTTAGATCAGGAAACAAAAATATTTTGAAGCATTAGACAGGTAAGTTTATTCTCAATTGGAATTTGATCTAGGTGGTGCGTGTTGTTACATTATTAAATATATTAACTCCATGAATTCTAGGCATTTTATGTTCTCAACCATTTAATGATTGTGAATTGAGATTTTCTGGATTTCTGTGTTTTAAAAAAGTTAGCATTTTCAGGCATTTTTCATTTTGCTGTTGTAAAAGTTGATTTTGGGGTTTGCAGTTTATAGGTTGGGTGGTTTGGTGATTCTGTTTAATGCTTCTGTTTCTGTAATTGAGAGGGTGTTTGTTTCTTAATCTCTTCATGGTTCAGAATGTTTGTGGATTGTGTTCATTTGATTTAGTCTTTTCATTTTTTGTCAAGCTTGTATGCAATCCTTTCATGTTTTTGACTTTAGACCGAAATTCCTTGGCCTTATTTAAATAATGATACGACAAGTTTTTAGGGTCATATTTTCTGAATAGTTTAATAATTTTCCAGGAAAGACCACCCAAAAGTTTTGGAAATACTTGTCAATGATCTCAAATTCATTAACTCTAACATTCAGAACACTTATAAAGAGCTCACACAATTAATACCTTTGGAAAACATCAGGTGGTGCTCTGTTTGATCATTGCTTTTCATTAACTTTGTGTCCGTTCAATTTTCTTCTGTATATAATATTATATTTCTTCTAAAAGCATACGTTATATGAAGGTAATGCAATCAGATATCTGGATATGGGGACACATCTACACGAAAGCATACGTTGCTGGTGCTGAGAAAGCTTATTGAGAAAAACCCTCAGCTTCAGAATAAGCTGGAATTTCCTCATCTTCAAGATTCTAGGTTAAGAAACATCATAAATCAAAGGTGTCACTGCTCTACTTACTTTTCCAGTAGTATTTTTAAGTTTCCAGGTTTTCTCTGTTGTTGATATGTGCTTATATGCAATATTCGTAAGAATTGATTACCAAAAACTTCATCCATTGTAGCATCCATATTTGGTTTGGAAATTCTAATTCCTTTTTGAGCTATGTTGCAAGATATTTTGACCTTGGAATTCCTGGTAACTTCCAAAATCTATATTTTTTATTGTCAATTGTATCTTTCAATTAGAGTCCATTCATTGATTTTAACTTAAGACCCAGTTAATTATAATTAGGAAATAACCTTACTGGTAATTTGCAAAACAATTGAAAATGTATCAGAAACACATCTTGCACTGAAAGTTACTTTTTTCTTAGTCCTTAAGAGTCATATTTTTTGGTTCAAGTAGCAACATTCAGTCTAATTTGTTATTTTTCTTACAACTAGCTGGTGAATTTATATATACCTTTGTTTTTCAGTCTGAATTGGCAGCACAAACATTGCAAACATGGAAGATCTAATCTATATATGAAAACTTTGTTTGTTAATCACGTCTGTGAACCTCAAACTCCTACAAATAATTCTCTTGTTGAAATGACTCCAAAAGAGGCACCATTTCTTTTCATTGCTACACATGTTGTAAGTTGTGTTTCCAATCAGTATTTGAATTACCTGCTTCAGTTGTCTTTACTTTTCACTTTTTAGGAATTTGTCAATGTTGTATAGCATTCCATTAATAATCTTTTCTTCTAATTTTTTGCAGCCATTTCAACATGGAGTTGTTCCCTCTTGTAGTAATAGCTTGTCTACTACAGAATGTACGGAAAATCATAATCCTCCATTGCCACGTGTTGTGCTAGATGATGGCACAGTCAGTTTTTTTCCATCTCAAAATGCAGCTAAGATATTTCAGTCTATCAAAAAGACTTTTTCATTCAAAACACATTTCATAGCCAGTCTTGAACTTATGTATTGGGCCATAGTTTTCTTAATTAAGATAAATTGTGGAAAAAAATTCCCCTTGGATCCCTTATGGCGTCCATATCGCACAGTTCGTCACGTGATTGCTAGTATTAATTCCAATTAAACTTGAGGTGGTTGTGAAGAATTATTTTTAGCAATCTTTAGTTCTTCATGTCTAGCTTGTGTAAACAAATGTGGGCACGTGGGTTGCAATAGTTACAAGATGCGTTTGGATTTGGATAATTGATAGGGCCTTAATCACTTATCAATAAAACATGTTTGACAGGTGTATGGCCAAACTCCACGACCATTCGTTACATACTTCAGGTCTATGTGAAAATTGGAGATTTTGAGTAGCTCAAATGATCACTATATCTGTTTTGGGTGTTTATGTTTGGATGTTGTTTGCATGGTTTAGCTTAGCATGTGTATGTGTGCAAAAAAAAAACTGTCTTAGGTGTGAATCCTATCTTAAGTGTTGCGATAGGAAACATTTTAGAAACATGGGTATCCACACATGACATTAGAACTTGCTTCTAAACTACATAGGAATGTTATCCAAATCCAAATGATTCTCTTTTGGTAGCAAACTGTCAGCCTGTACTAAACATTGATCTCTAAAGTATCTCTTTGGAACATACTTGTACCATTTAAGGTGCATTTATAAAATATTAGCATGCTTGATTTTTTTAGTACATGAGGATAATAATATTTAAAATTTTATGATTTGTTATTATTTCATCATGCCTAAAAGGGATCACTATGTAGGCATGGTTGAATTTATTAGCAGGGCTTGTTGTGTTGAGGAAACTCTAAATTTGGCTATCAATACAAAAATAAAACTATGTGGTGATTGGGAGGGTGTGCTTGGCTTGGTACTTGCATATCACATTAGATTTTGGGAGTATGACCATGTTTGATTTGTGGGTGAGTTATTACATTGGAAATGACATTCAACCTTTTAAAAATTAACTTGGGAATGCATCTCATCACTCAATATACTTTACATATAAGGATAATAACCTACTTCCTCTTATTGCTATAGATTTGAAGTTTTAGATTTAGACACGGAGCTCTCTACAAACATAGATAAAAGTGGAATAGTGTTGTTTTCTATTATGGCTTGGGAGTATGCTTTCTTGGTGTGCATGGGGTTCATATGAATATGTTCACAAGGTTCATTCATTAATTATGGAGAGGCATGTGAACGGTAATTGGAAATCCTCAAGATGAAATTCCCAAATGGACCACAATGATTTTTAGACAAGCTCAAATTGGAATTAAAAACATTCCCGGGAACCCTAGCAAATGAAAATGATATGTCCAATTTCAAGTCCGCATCTCGTGCTCGCTAGTTTTTTTAGGCATGGACTCTATGCCTTATCTCCTATTTGTTTTCAAAAATTTCAATTCTTTTCATACTTAATAGAATGTTAAATATTGTTTTACATTTGTTAGTGATGTATGGTTTATTTTTCGAATCATATTACAAACCCCCTAAAAAATTACAAAACATGTCAACCTATGTTGAAAATCAACACCTTGGGTGGTAGGCCATAATATTAGGTCCTATAATAGATAAGAATATACATTATTCATGCTTACATTTGTTAATGCTTCATAACTAGTAAACCGAAAGGTAAAATGGTTTCTTAAATTGCAAACTTGGAATATTGAATAAACTCAAATAGTTAGAAATTCCTCTTAAAACAACCATGCATAAAGTGCCTCTTGTAGCCTTTATTTTTATACTTAGATGCCTAGGCATGCTAGAACTTCATCCAGATAGATCTGAACACTCACCCGAAGTGTGTGAAGCTACCATATCCCTCTTTATTATTGTCTTACTAAGGTGTTAGCATGCATGTTCATAATAACCATAATCAAAATGTATCTCCCACCAAAATAATCACATCCATGAGCTCAATTTGGAAACACACATAATAAGGAAGCATATTAGATCATATCACTATTACAATCATATTTACCATACAATAACCATGAATAGAGACATCAAAGACCAAAATCCATCCACAATAATCCATCATATTAATCCATCATAAAACACAATAGGTGAATACATTATACATGTCATCAGAAAGTCATGCACTCAAACATACTAGCGGCATAACTCTATTACCACAACCTTCATCTCTCAAATCAAATTATAAATCAATATATATATATAGGGGTGGGGACTTTCCTTCACTGCCCATGCACTCTCAAAATAGGATGCATGCTCAAAATAGCCATGTGTCGCTAGAAGGATAACTAAAGTATCATGCAAGCTTTTCATAATAATACATTATCTATAATTAACTCCAGATCCAACCCTATTATTAGATCTAACAATCCATGATTGTTTGTCTTCCACTTGTTTCAAAAATAGCCTTTGCGTAGCCTCAAAGTCTTGATATATTGATCCAATCTGTACTTCGTACTCCAACCTATCTTTATCCCGTAGCATGGAAAATATCCAAGTATCGAAGTCTTTCTTTCCTCGGCATGCCATTATTTCACCAAACTTCTTCATGTGACTATGCACACCCTTCCTATATGCCCTATTCTCATGCACCTTTGATACTTGGGAAATAATTCATCGAGTCAACAACACCCCACACTAATGCACTTTACACCATCAACAATGAGTACTCATACCTTATCTCTCCAAAGAATAAATAAGTAAGAAAATGACTATACATAATAAAAATGAAAGGTGTAAGAATACTTTAACAATTTGGGCACTATTCTTCTATAGGAAACAAAAGTTCAGGGTACTCATTCTTAATGTATGCTTCCAACTCGTTCCATTCATAGAGTCCCTTCTTGGCCTTAGTAAGAATGTCACCAAGCACAACATCCATTTCATCTAAAGTCATATATTTTCCCTTGTGCTTCAAAAAATATGATGAAATTCACCAAAAATGAAATAATGACGTCCATCATGTCCATTCTTTGTGATATTAGTAATGTCAACCTCTCCTCACATCCCATAGTTTCATTTTTCTTCACAAGGACCTCATTCTCTTCTATCAATGTCCTTGTTTTAATTATATGCTTTGGATCTTCACATACCTTTAGATCCAAGTTTGTGCACTTTGATTCATCCTTGATGGTCTGTAGTAAAGCATCATACTCAACTATTCTACGTGTGACCTTCTTCTTAGTCCTTTCTCTCTCTTCTGTAACTTGTTTCTCCTCTAGGAATCCATATCCATGGTCTCCTCCAAAACACCTAATTTATTTGTAAGGATTCGAGGGACACATTGTTGTAAAAAGTGTAAGGAAGAAGATTATGTTTTTCTATGAGCGTGTCAAATTTTGGATGTGCCTCAATTATCTCTCCTCCAATCTCCGTGGAAAACCCAAAATTTTCTAATTCTTCTCATTCTCCTTCTTTCCATAAATCAATTACTCTACTTGTTCCTTCAGACTCTTATTATCTTCTAGTAGTGCCACGAGTGTAGACGCCTTGTCCACATTCCTTCGCGCTACTTAAGTTGTCATATTTTTCAAGACATTACTTGCATATTCATCTGTAAATTATGTTCACGTAATAGTATAGTGCCCGGTTGAGAATTATTCTTCATCTTCCTCCTTATACACGTGTCCTCCTTCACATAAAACTCAAGCTCATCCATGTGAGTCTCACATAATACATGATAATTTCTTCTATGTGCACATGTTTTCTACCTTTGGATCCATTAACTCCCACCCATATAACTTCTTAGGCTCGTAGTAATCTGAAACTTTGCGAGATATGATTTAAGTGGGGTCATCATTGTACCCAACTACAAGAGTCTCGTACATATCTTCACTCTTATTCCTTCCTAAACGATGACCCTTCGAATGTACAATTCGGTATCAAGTCTAGAGCATTCTCCCCACACACCCGATTCTTCTCAAATAGGCTCTCTTGATGGTGTGTCCTTATTCTTTTCTTTCCATTCTACTATGGCATCACCTTCCTCCTCATGCCCTTCAAATGCATAATTATCATATTGCATTTCTTCATACTGAGGGCTCCTCTATAACCACATCAATCACAAGTGTCTCCTTCTTGCACTTTCATCTAAAATCTCCTCCCCACTCTCCTTATTCGGCACATACTTGTGCCTCTTCTTCTTCTCTAGTTTAGGATTTACTCTAGAGGTTTTTGGTTATTTCCTCACTAGAATCTCGAGCCTTCTCTCCTAATGCACCCGATTCATATCCAATAGGATATCTTGATGGTTTTTCCTTATCCTTTTCTTTCTCTTCTCTTGTGGCAGCACCTTCCTCCACATGTCCTTGAAATGCATCTTTATCATACTACATTTCTTCATACCGAGGATCCTCTACAACCACATGAATCATAGGTGTCTCCTTACTTGACATTCACTCTTTTATTTGACTTCTCCTCGTCACTCTCTTTATTTGGAAGATATGTGTACCTCTTCTTCTTCTTTGGTTCAAGAATTTTTGTAGAGGTTATATGATATTTCCTCACTAGTTGTGAGGGTCCCAAGTCCATTCTTGTGTTCCTCTCTTCCACAACACTCATATGAACTCTTTCTCTCTTGCATTGTGTGCAATGAAAAGTTTGCAAAAGATTATAAAAATGAGGTAAGAAATTATAAATAAACCCAAAAATCTTTAAACAAACAACTCAATGACCATCATATTAGAGATATGAAAGAGCTACCTATTTACATGCATATATAAAGATTGAAACAAACAATCAACCCCTAAACATGACTATATTAGTTCTCTACTCCATGAAAGATAAAAAATAAATGAACCTATTAAGGTCATAACAATCAATTTTGTGATTGTTGATCTTAAAAATATTAATGGAAGCTCACCATTAATGGATTATTTACCGAAATATTTTCAATGGATTAGAAAATAACTAAAATAACTCAAATAAACTATGAAATAACTCAAACAATGACCTAATATGGCTTAAATAAAAATGAGAGAGAGAGAGAGAGAGAGAGAGAGAGAGAGAGAGAGAGAGAGGAGAAAGGTGGGAGGGGGGTATCCCTCTATTTATAATTTTTAGATTTGAGAAGAGGATGTTTTGGATGCATGTGGGACTAAAAGGATTCAAACAATTGAGTTCATAAAAGCACATTGGGAGGTGTGAACTATATTTGGAAAGCTAAGTGGCCTTTTTAAAGGTAAGATATTTGTTTGTAAAGTCAAATATTTCGTAGAAAGTCAATAAGAGGGTTAATTAACCTAAATAAGTTTAATCAAAGGGAGACAAGCTTTATAAAAGCTAGTTATAGATGAATTAGTGTGGGTTAGGGGTTTTGAAGAGGTTAGAAAGGGTAATTCACTAGTTTAGTGTAGTAAATTACTATGATACTCGAGATGGTTAATATGATATTACTAATAAAATCATGAAGAAAAATTATAGGTGTCAATATTTTCCCTTCTTTTAGGTGACATGTGTGATGTTACTTCAAAGAAAGTAGAAAAATACAAACAACTAAAAATTTTAAAGGGGTAGAAGAAAAATTAGTAGGATGAAGGATGCCCCCTCGAGTGTTGATGGGGTGATGGAGGAACTCAATCGATGATCAAAAAGGAAATGGAAGAAAGAAGAAAGGGCAGATAGAATAGAAACAACAAGAAAATGGATTTTGAGCTATCCAGAAACCAATGCTATATAAACAATTATATTCATCATATTGCTAGTAATATTCAACATCGTTCCTTGTAAAATATGAGCATACGACAATAGTGTAAAATGACATGAAAATCCAAGATACAAAGAACTATCCATTGCTAAAAAACAACAAACAACATTCAACATACACCAATGCAATGCAATACATGAAGCAAAAAAAATTATCTAATAGGAAATAAGTACAATCACACACACTCAAACCAACAATGTTCAAGATAGTTGGAAAAATATTTTTATCAAGATGAGGTCCTAAATGTCAGTGAGAAATGTGAAATGATGAAGAAAATCGAAAAGGGTAGAAATGATGCCCTTAAAAAATCGTAGCTTTTGTAAATGTGAGGGCAAGATGGATGGACACTTTCAGGGTCCAATGAAAAAAAATCAATGTGCACAACAACAAAAAAATGGTAGAAAATATGGTGTCTTTAAAAAAACCCGGGGTGAAGAAGATGAGAACTAATGCGAAGTAAGTTTTTCAAAGAATCAATGTAGCTTTTGTAAATGGTTGTAGGTTGGGTGATCCAAAAGTCATTTTTCAAAACAAGTGAAAATGTCAACAATATATGAGATGAATGTCATGTGAGAGACCAATGATTTCAGCACTTCATGAAATGAGTCATTTACCAATTTTTTGTTAATTTTTGAATTTTTTCAATGGTTTTGGATTTTTAATGATTTTATAATTTTTAGGATTTTTTCATTGGTCATAAGAATTCAAGAAATGAAAGATATCCTAGGAGCACATGAAAATTCTCCCGAGGGAATAAACCAAGTGTCAGGTAGTAGAAAAATGCCCCAAAGAGAAGAAGAAGAAGCCAACAATAATTATTTTTGTTTTAAAAATAATCGTTGCAATAGATAGAAGAAAAAAATAGAACAAGAGAGTGAAAATTAGTGCCTGGAAAATTTATAAAAAAACCAGTGGTGAAGAAGATGAGAGTTGGGTGACTAATAGTTTCCTAGCATATCAAAAATGAATAAAAATAATTATTTTATAAGCTCCTAATAATGAAGGCGGAAAAGTGTCAAAGAGATCATTGGTTAAAAAACGTGCCTCGGGGGCATCGTGGCAGTCCTAATATATACCACACGGGGTAAATTAATCATGACCAATTCATTTATAGCAGAGTGCTTGTAAATGTTTACCATACAAGTGAGTATGAGAGATTTTGTGAGATGAAAATCTTCCAAGGAGGAGAAGACAGAACCAGATCGCATATTGCAGGGAGTATCTTTGTGATCCAATAGACGGATCCTTTATGGGTGTTCTATCTTTACATGTAATTTATTTGCATTTAATTACATTTTTAGCTAGTTTAGGGATAGTTTGGCATTGGGGAAAAAGATATATGCTTATACACATGGTTTCTATAGTTTTACAAGCATCAAAAATATGGGTACACATTGGCATACCTATTAAAATGTGGGTATATGCATGCGTATCCATTGATGAGGACATATATGTGTCGGGAGGGTAAAAACACAATTATGTGACATGTTCATCCAAAGGCCTCGTTTACATGGGCAACTTATTACAAAGCAAGCCCAATATGGGCACATCCCAATGACCAGCTAGATGTGAGAAATCCTAGATCATGGACATTAGGTCAATAGACCTGTGCAGTTTAGACAAATTTACCACGGAGAAAGCGCATCAATATGGAGGTGTAGGCATTGGAATGGGTGCATATATACGATCTATGTAGCCAAAGGATATGGCATAGGAGGGTGTGAGCATACGCTCGAGTAGGATGTGTATGTTTTGAAAGGAGGGTGTATGCGCATGACAGCGAGTGGATATGTGTCAAGGAGGCACGTATGCCTCATGTGAAGCCAAGGGGATTTAGCGTAGGAGGCTAGGAGTGTACATATCAAGAAGGATGCGTATGCATTGAAAGGAGGAATATGCATGCTAAGAACATATGCATTGAAGTAGGTGCACATGTGCTATATGTAAAATGTTTAAACCTAAGAAAATACGTAACCAATTTTGGGTAAAAATAAGCTAAGTGTAAATGAATATACAAAATTGAGTATGTCATAGAAGAAAATGAAAATTAGTATGTTTTTTTGAGAAGAATATAAGAAGAAAAGAGATAGAAATGTACATAGAAGTAGATAGAAATGTATCCTAAAGAAGTGTATTATTTTTGTTGATTTTGGTGATATGCATAGTCAAGAACAAACAAGTTAACAAGCCCTCTGCAAAGATCACGATATGAGAAAAGAATGTGACTACCCATCCTTCACACAAGAGAGAGGTATCGTCAAATGCAACAGTTGTGATAAAGGAGGGAGGATCCACTTCCAAGGTATAATGGCTTCATTTCCATAGATTAATGCATATGGGGTTATCAGCATGCACTTAATAGGGTGAGTGAGTGCGTATGCCACCACAACATATGGCTCTAAGTTCGATCGGACAAAAATTGAGGGCATGACATATCCGTAAGATACAATTATGGCTAGTTCTACTTATTATCTTCTCATGATTCGTATATAAAGGGTTTTATTGGTGGCCTCGGCTTGTCAATTACCTTTGGGGTGATAGGGGTGGACCACTTCAGCCGAATATGGAAGTGTTGGCATTGTAGATGTTAAAAATATTAGAATGAAAATGTAAGAAAATAAATAAATTTTTCTTCCTACTCTAATCTTCCTAGAAAATACCTTAGATAAAGAAATGGATGGAAAGAGAGGAGGGATTAAATACTTACACTTACCTTCAAGATAAAAATCCTCCTTTGATGCTTTGCATTTTCTCTTGGATTGTTAATGATTCTTAGATTGCTTTATATTTTTTAGATTAACATGCATGGATACACTTGGTCAACACCTCCCTTGATGATTACTTGATTATTGATGAAGATGATGAATGATTTCTTGGTTGTAGATGGATGACTGATAGAATGGATTGATTGAACAAAAGAGCATAATTTTGTTATGGATTAAGAATATTTCTCTCATAGAGGATGAGAGCTTGATTTATAGCTTGTGAGTGGAAAATTGAATGGTTGAGATCTTGCCATGGTGGATTGAATCCAAGGGTTAGAATTGGATGAGAGGATTAGAGGATTATAGAATGGAAAAATTATAGATTTTGTGAGGTATTTACATTGAATTAAAAATTCAATGGAATAGTGTAGATGTATTTGAATATTTGAAAATGGGAGGGAAGAATGGAGAAGCTTCTAGATTTAGAAGCCTCTAGATTTAGAGGTGAGGATGTGCACATGATTAGGATTAGATTAGGTTAAATGATGTGATTAGGATAATTAATGATGAGATTTTATGGAAAGGCTAGGTGTAGGGATGTGTAGGGTATGTGGTCGATGAGATGTAGGAATATTAAATTCCTATAAAATATTAATAGGGATTAGGATAGGATAATAAGATATAATAATAAAATAAAATAGATTAAGGATGAAAATTAAATATTAGATGAAATAAAATGATAAATGATAAATTATGAATTGTGGTAAAATGGATTAATAATAATAATTAATCTTACGATTAATTATTATATGGTTGATGTATGAATAATAATGATGGATTAAAATGGATTAAAATATATTAAAATGTATCGGTAATGGATAAAGTGAAATTGTGGGGCATTATTAATGTTAATTAGTCATGTACACATTTTAGGTGTCTACATTTTCCCCCTCTTTGACGTTTTATTGCGTAGTAATGACAATTCAAATAAAATAAAGGGAATGTGATGGTGATATGATGCCCCCTCGAGGGGTTAGGTAGGGACGAATTGATGAGGCTAGAATATGCCCGATAAATGTACAATAAATGATCTCATCCTACTCAAATTTGATTAATTTTGACTACATTTTGTGACTTTTTGTTTGATTGGATATGATTTAGGATGTAATTTTCCATCTTTTGTTGATTATGATTCTAACGTTAAAAAGCTATGTAATTCCTAACAAAGTGTTACGGAAACTTATTTTTGTAATAAAGCGAGGTTGTAATCGGAAGAAGAAGGCTTAAGTATGAAGTGGTCAACATGTTTTTGGGAACATTTTTTCACTACAGCAGAGTTCCGAACTTCTAAGCTAGTTCCGGAACTCCATTACACAGTCACAAGCTTTATCACCTAGTTCCAGAACTTCTAGACTTAGTTCCGAAACTCTAGTATTTAGTCCCATAACTATCAGAATTAGTTCCAGAACTCCTGCAGATAGCTCTAGAACTCTCTTGGTTAAACCTGGAACAATTTCCTTTAGTTCGAAACTCTTCTAGAGTTTCAAAACTGATAAGAATCTATTCCAAATGACCAACGATTTGTCAAATCAATGATCCTATCAATCAGAGTAGATTAGAAGACTTCCAACTCTCCATACTTATAGATCCATAGGTAATTATCACATAGTTGTACATCCAGCCATGTTCCAATTCAACATCTATTTTGGGCCCGATTCAGTTCCATCATGACAGTGGAATAGTTACAGCTATAAATGCACCCTTGGAAGAAGTATATACATATAGACCTACGAGATAGATTAAGATATAGAAAAAGATAGATGAATATAGAGAAGGAAAAGATAGATATAGATTCATACACGATCCATCAAGTTTTTGTAATGTAGAACATTTGATCAATAAAATAGCCATTCTGTTTGAGAGAAAATTATGTTATCAATCCTCTGTTTCAAGGAGAGAAAGGGCCCACTCCTCCAAGAACTAGGATCCTCATTTTTGGTATTTATATTTTTAAATAAAATAGTTTAGATCTATTAATTTTGTATCACTTTCAATTCAAAATCTATTGTAGACTTGTCCTATGCAGTGTTCTAGATTAGGTTCTTATTTCTTTGCAATCATTTTCCAAGCATTCTTAATTATGTGTTTATTTATGTAATGGTTGTTTTCAGCAATCTATTTCATTTTTGCAAAGTGTGTTTACTTCCAAGGAAAAGTGTGTTTATTTCAAACAATTCATTTTTGTAATGTGTGTTTACTTCCAAAATGTTTTCATAGTTTGAATCGAATAAGGTTCTTAACCAAGAAGTCCTTAAGAAATTAAAAAGATACCCCATAAAATACAAAATACCTACAATCAATTACTAGATTACTAAGATTCCTCATATTGCATATAGCTTTAGACACACCCTTGGTTTGAATATGACATCAACAAAAAGTTGATTAAATGAAGGGAATAATGACACTCATCACAAATGTGGGTAACCATTCAAAAAGAGAGGATATTCCCACAAGCTATTAGATGAAAGGATTGAAGATGAGGAGGACAAGGATTATATGATGAGTAGATTAGATGATGTGGAGATCAAGGGATTAGGGGATATTGGATTTTTAGTTTTTATACCACTAGTCAATGATGTATGAGAAGGGTGTTGATTTTGGATTTTAGATTAGAGGATGCCCCAATCAAGGGGTTGATGTTTGGATGTTTATTTTGGGTATGTCATTGTTGGATCATAGGATTTTGATGTTTTAGATTTTGGATGCCCTAATAAAGGGGTTAATATTTTAGATGTTTAGATATTGGTTGTTGCTGGATTTTGGATGTTTGGATGTTTTTGGATTTCGATGATGTTGCTATATTTTGGACTTTTGATGTTGTTTCATTTTGGATGTTGGATTTTGATGATTTGGATTTTTAGATGTTTTTTTGTCCGTGGTCAAGTGGGAAAGGATTAGATAGGATATTGGATTGATGGTGTTGTCAATTTTGGATGTTGGATTTTGATGATACATATTTTTGCATGCCCCAGTTATGGATAAGGATTTTGATGTTTAATATTGAATGGGAAGATGTTTTTTTGAGAGGATTTGATAGGATTGATTGAAAATGTTGGATAAATTGATTAGATGGATAGTATTTGATGATTGGATATTAGATGATTGATTAAGGGTCAATTGGATAAGGTGACTATGATTAGGTTAAGTGATTATGTAAAGGGGTGTTGCTATAGTAAAGTTCCCACATTTATCATCATTATCAAGTTTATTAAGATGTGGCATACAACAAGATGTGAAATTGTATAAAGACCATGATGACTGAATTTCCAAATGCCCTTGTCCTCATATCATTAGACATATTAATATAAAAATATGGTCCTCTTATCATTGGACCGTGCATAAGAAAAGGAAAAAAAAGTGGCCTCATATCATCAACCAAAAGTTGATGCAAATGCAGAAAATGAAAAGCACACACACATACAAATTCATGCAATAATGTTTAAGATTTTAGGTGAGTTGTTGATTTTTATGGATTTTTATTTTTTTTAATAGATTTTTAAGACAGCTTTAGGTGTGGTGGGATGAAGATGTTATAGGGATAGGCATGGTTCCAAGGAGGTGAATTTATCCTATAATTCCTACTTGGGAGATGTGGATAGGAATTAGGGGTAAAGGGGTTATTTTGGATAGGAGAAGGGATGTGGGATAAAGTGATTGGTTAGATAGGATAAGGATGTGGGATAAAGGGATAAGGTATGTATGAGAAGGGGTTGATTTTAGATAGATAAAGGATGTAAGATAAAAGGGATTGGTTGGATAAGATAAAGGAGATTTTCATAGGATGAGGGATGTGATGTATATCGGATTAGGTGATGACTTAGTCGATTAGATAAGATATGATGCAAGATAATTGGATAAGATAGCCCCTAAGTGTAAGAAAGGATAAAAAGTGAGGGATTTTTCTCCCAATGGATTATAAAGTTTCCCCCAGTCATAATGATGATGGGTTAAAGGAAGAAAAATGGGGGATAAGATAAAGCAATAGGATCATCGATTGCCCATGGATGATGGATGCAAAAGGATGTGGATGCAAAGGATGAATGGTTAATAATGGATGATGAAAAAAATATGAGCTTAATATCACATTTTGTAAAATTAAAGTAGGACTAACACAATAATGCAACCAAGGTCTAAGAGATCCTTGGCAACATACATGAGTGATGCCTATTTGAGATCAAAGTGTGTGCAAAAGTGATAGTTAATTACCACTTGAAGTGAATACTTAATGGGTAGTATGTGAATACAAACTAGCCAATGTATAGGGAGTGATTAAGTAAAGTAGGTTGATCAACGTGAATGAAAAGTTAAGTCATGCATTGCTCCGCTACCATCCAGTGTCCATATCCTCGACGAAGATATGTTTTATTCTTTCAAAACATTTCTCTACTACTAACTAGGAATCCATAGCCCCGGTAGAGTTGTTGGAAACACCCCTAGAGAGAGTCTTGAGGTGGATTTTATTTGATATTTTTATTTTTGATATGATTTTTGGGATCTTTTTATGTTTAATAGTTGATATGTTTATGATCCACTCTATTAAGAACTCTAGGGGTTAAGAATGAAAAGTGGAAATATGGGGAGGTGGAGATGAGTGTAGTGATGACATTGGCTAGAGTGTCATAAGATGCACCCAAGGGTCTTCACCACAAGTTAATTAAGATGTGTGATTAAGTGATTGGATCTCTAAGATATGATCATTCTTGGATGTTGATAGTAAGGATAGCCCAAGGTCACACAAGTGTAATAGGTACTAATGACTTACATCATGTGTGATTAAGTCAATGAAGTATTTGTGAAGATGGATTCGATTGGAATGAGGATGAAGGGATGAGGAAATAACATCCATGTGCAAAGGAAAACCTAAATTCTCAATCTATTTTTATGTGTTTGGGATGTGTAGGGGGATTAGGGGATTAGGGATTGTAGATGGATTGATGGGTGAATCAAGGGAGTTGGTAGGATAGGAATGTGATGGAGTCATATGAGGGTTAGGTTAGTGTTAGGTTTAAGCCCGAATCTAATCGCCAAGATGTTTTATGTTGGAAAACATCTTGGTGGCTATAGGAGATGAAATAGATGGGGAAGATGATGTCATGTGGTCATCATGAGAGTGGGTGATTTTAATTTTCTCATTCGCTAGGGATCCAAACTTAACAAAGGATGGGGGTGATATTTTGTTTTTTTGTTGTTAATGAAGGATGTTTGAATTGATGATTAGAGTTTTTATTTTTGGTCGATGAAGGATGTTTGGATTGATGATTAGATTTTGATGGCCAAATATGTTTGGTCTTAGAATTGGATTTAGATGACGGGTGATGGTTAGTGATATGATTGGGGTGGAAAGGTTGTGGATAGAGAGGTACAAGGATACAGAATCCCTTTGTTAATGAGATTATGGACATAAGACCTAAATTGCATGCAACAAGTGGTCAAATGTCCATGGGTGTGATGTAAGTCACAATGGTAATGTTCCCAATACCAAGATGGTTTGGGAAGGTTAGGATCATGATTTATGATAGGTGGGTGAATGATCATGTTAAAGGTTTTAAGACGATGAAAACGATTTAGTAAAGGATTCACCTAAGGAGGTGAAGGCAATTGGGGTTGGTAAGAGAGATTGTGTGGGTAATAAGGGTGGGTTAGGTAGGATATGTGTAGGAGTGGATAAGATAGATGAGATTGAGGGGATTTGATGAGATTTTAGGACATGGATTTGGTTATTGGATGGAGGATTAGCCTTGGTGGCTTTATGAGGTTAGTTTGTTTTTGGATTGGTAGTGGATTTTCACTTGGGAGTGGATTTGGTTAATTTGGATTTTGGAGTTGGATAAGATTATTGTTGTTTAGAAGATGAAATGGATGGATTAGGTGTAGGGGAAAAATTGGATGGTTTTTGTGTGGAGGCCAATGTTGATTGAGTTGATTTTGGATTGGTTTGATTATGTGGTTTTGAGGTAGATGCTTTTGACTTAGGATTAAATTGTTGATGATTAATATATTTAGATAAAAGGGATTGCGTGGATTTAAATGAAGGGGATAGATTATGATATGGGGGTTACACTAGATATGGGTGATGGTGGGGATGAAGGTGATTTGGCAAGTGGTGTGGTGTAGGAACCACATTAAATTTGGTAAGAGTTAAGATGGGGAGAGGATTGGGGTTGGATTTTCTAGGTTTGGGAGATGGTGACTTAGGTGTCATGTTAGATTTTTTAGGATTGGGGGATGGTGGAGATAAAATAAGATTAGAGGATATGATAGTGTTAGGTTTAGGTGATGAGGTAGTTAAGAGAGGACTCTATATAGAGGAAGATGATGAGGTTGTCATAAGAGCCATATTTGATGGTTTAGGATTGGATTGGTTACTAGGAGATTTATTAGATGTGGATGGAGAGGATAAATGTTGTATGGGGGCCATATTGGATGAAGTAGCATTAGGGGATGAAGAGGATGTGGGTGACTTAGGAGTCACACTAGATTGGATGGGGTTAGATGTAAGTGATGGAGGTTTAGGATCCAAAGTAGATGTTAGAGGAGGGGACTTGGGACTATCTAGGAGAAATTCCAGGGGATGAGGTTGGGATGATGAGGATGATGAGGATTTAGGACTAAGGTGTGATGTAGGGGATAAGGATTGTGGTTTGGTTTGATATTGATTGGATGTGGATGGGTATGTATAAGGTATGTTATGATATGTTTTGATGGGAGGGAGTTGGGAATTATATTGTTTGATATGGATTTTAGGGGTCTTGGGAGTTCCTAGGACGAGCTCCATAGCAAGGGGAGGACGATGATGATTTGGGAGACATAAATGATGGTTGATTAAGTGTTTGTTTTTATGTTTGATTATGATAGGTTTTGGTTGGAGTAAGTGGGGATTTTGATTGTGTGGTGGAGCATTTAGGAGTGGATGAAGGAGTAGGCTTAGATAAATGGTTAGAAAATTGAAGAAGAATGTCATTTGATGTTGGTGGTGATTTAGGTTTTGATTGTGGTGTAGATTTTGGTTTAGGTTTGGATTTGGAAATGGGTGTGGTGGATGAATCATAATTGATTAAATTTTGATAAAGTTCAAAAATAAGATATTTATTGGTGGAAGGGGATGATTTGAGTTGATCAAAATCAATGTACTGTGAGGAAGGGGAATGGTTAGGGATGTTGGTTTTTGTGGATGAAGGATTGAGTGTGACTGGTTTTTTGAAGGGGGATCATCTTGAGAAATGTAAATAAGGTCCTCACTCTCATAAGTGGGTTTGAGAGGGGATGGTTGATAATATGTTTGGGTAAAGTGTGATTGGATGATAAGAAATTTTTGGTTAATATTTTGGATGGTTGTGAGGATGGTGGGATCAACTTGGGATGGGTTAGGAGATTGTTGGATAGAAGATGTGAGTGTCATAATTTTGTTTTGTAAGGATTGGATAGTAAGAGGAATGTTTTGATCAAATTGGGAAGGTAAACATTGATATGATTTGGCTTTGATGAGAGCCATGATGAGGATGGGGGTTTAGATAAGATTTAGGAATATGATTGGGTATGAATAGGATGTAGATAAGATATAATTATGATGGAGGGATTAGATGGGGATGGGATGGATTAAAAAAGGGATTAAATGGATGGATTCGGTTTGAATATGTTTGGATGGTAGGTCAATTTGATTGTTAATTAATTGTTTGATTTATTCATTAATGTGTGTTCAAAATGATATGTAAGAAAGCAACACAATTACGACACACAACCTAGCTAGTCAAGTGGGTATGAAACACAAGCTATAACACGATTTCAATACCGCATTTCAATATTGCCTTTATGTTGATGTTTGATTGGCTACGAAAAATATTTGGTGGTTCCTTCCCCTACACTTATCATCACCAATCCGACACTATGATAATTCTCCATCGGGAACTCCTCGTCTATGATTATTTACTAATGCACAACTTTTAGTTTGGTGGATGTAATCTAGAAACAAAAAAACAAAGCATAACACATGAATACCATAGACTATGATACTAACAAATGATGACAAATATGAAATATAAGTGTAAATTATAATATCAACATGAAATTGTTACAATCTCACCCATGAGGTACTTCAAGTGTTACTAACTTCACTTTCCTTCCAACAATAACTATGGGAGAAACTTCACAATTACACCTCTTAATGGCTTCTTTAACACACTTACTCATACAATATTTCTCACTACTTCCTTCTATGCTAAATGAGGGGGTGGCCTCTCTATTTATAGAAATTTTAGGCTTATCCACCTTATCTCTAAGATAGGATAAGAAATCTACTCTGACGAATCATATTCCATACCTTAACTCTTATCTTTACATGTAAGCTTATCTTTTAAGATAAGATAAACCTTATCATTTCACATGGGTTCCACATTTTTAGACTTTTACAAATAAAATACACAAAATATTTATGACCTCACTCCTTGTCCTTATTACCAATATAATATTTCTAATTCCTAATCATGTAGACCCTACTTCTCTACTTACCCTAACTTTGACATTTTAACATTACCGAACCACTTATGACAAATATTTACTTTTTACCACAACATTCCTATTGTACTTTGACTATTACCGTACTATACATTATTGGTGGCATCGTACCGGCAACGCCGTTATCTTCTATCAAATGCTACTACTAATTATACTTAACAACATCCTATTCCTAATACATACATTAATGAAATAGAAATTACGGAGGAAAATTTTAGTGTCGACATCTTCCCCCTTCCTAGATTCTACTCTGTCCTCGGAGTAGACTATTCTGGTGCTTGGAAAATCTTTAACTTGTCGTGGTTGACCCATTTTGTAATGGGAGTGCCATCCAATTCCTCCAGTTGATATGTACCATTTTCATGCACAACTACTATTTTTTAGGGCCCCATCCATTTGGGAAGAAATTTTCTCTGCCTTCTTTTTTTGTATTTGGAATCATATACTAGAACCAAGTCATTCACATGAAATGGAGACCAACGGATCTTTTGATCAAAGTATTCTTTCTGCTTCATTTTCTTCTTATATCTTGTATCCTTCACTATTTCTCTCATTTCCTCTAGCAAATGAAGATGTACCAACCTTTCTTTTACTGAATCACTTTCATCCATCCTTTCATTTTTCATAACTCTCACAGTGGGAATATCAAACTCAATAGGAAGAACTGGATCAATTCCATAAGCCATAAGCTTGTTGCTAAGCTAACTAAAATGGGAGTATCTTTGTTGACTTTGAGGTTTGCCCTATATGCCCACAATGCTGCATGAATCCTTTTATCCCACTTATGTACTTGCAAGGCTACATCTTTTGCTAGAATTTGACACAACACAAAATTTGTTCGTTCCACCTATCCATTTTTGCTTGGCTTGTATGTTGTTTCCTTCCTATGTTTAATAGAAAACTTGTTGACTAAGGCTTCTACCACCTCATTAATGAAGTGGCTTCCTTGATCTATTACAATTTCTAATGGACAACCAAATCTAGTGACAATGCGTTCATATATGAACCTTGCCACTTCATCCATGGAAGTTATTTTCAATGGCCTAGCTTCAACCCACTTGGTTAAATAATTTGTGGCAACTATAATATACTTATTTTGGCATGGGGTAGTTGGAAGTGGACCTACAATATATATTCCCCACTTTTTAAAGGGACCAAGTGGAAGAATAGGGCATAATAGAGCTGATGAAGTCTTACGGTTACCATGTGTTTGAAAAATATCACATGTCTTACAATAATTATAACAATCTCTAAAAAGAGTGGGCCAATGATAACCTGCATCCAAGATCCTTCTTGTTGTAAGTTGTCCAGAGAAGTGTCCTCCACATGTACCATTGTGGAATTCTTCTATCAGCTCCTTCCCTTGATCACGTCCAACTTCCCTCTTATACTTTCCATTAAGTCCTATTCGAAATAATACTTCATGCAAAATAGAATATGAACAACTAGATTGAGTAATCTTCCTCTTAGTCTTTGCATTGGCACCATCAGGAAACTTGAATTCATTAAGATAAATCCAAATATCTATGTATTCACTAGGGATTGTGTCAAGGATAACAATGTTATATCTGGGAAATCATCATCATCACAAGATGAACCTAAACCATCATAGGCTCGAGAGAGTGCATCTACATTGACATGCTTCTTTCCCACCCTTTTCTATAATATCAAATTCAAATTCTTGTAGGAAAATTATCCATCTTACTATCCTCCCTAATGGGTTAGGCTTATTTAAATATATTTTAGAGCTTGATGATGTTACAATGTAAAATTCTTCCCTAGCAAGTAATTTGTAAACTTTTTATAGCAAAATGATAGCTAGAGCCTCTTTTTTAGTTACAGTATAATTTACCTCAGCACTACTCATTTGTCTTCTCCCAAAGTAAATTGGATGATCATTCCCATTTTCATCATTTTGGCTCAAAGTACTTCCTAGTGCTACATCTAAAGCATCAATATACACAATGAATGGATTGCTCTAGTCTGGATTCTTTAAAATAGGTGAAGACACCAAAGCCTCCTTCAGTTGTTCAAAAGCTTCATGTGCCTTCTTTCCTAGTTCATAAGTAACATCCTTCTTCAAGAACTAGGTTAGTGGTTATGTAATCTTTGAGAAATTCTTGATGAACCTTCTATAGTAACCCACATGGCCTAAAAATGATCTCAACTTACTTCTATTCATAGGAAATGGTAACTCTTTGATTTTTGAAACTTTATTAGGATCAGTACCAATACCATCTCTAGATACAACATGCCCTAACAAAACACTTTTAGAACATCCAAAGACACACTTTTTAGGGTTTAGTGAGGCTTGTGCTTCATCTAACCTTTGAAATGTTGTCTCCATCTAGTGCAGGTGGTCCATCTTGCTCCCATAGATTAAAAAATCATCCAGAAATACTCTGATGAAGTTTCCAATGTAGGGTTAAAACACCTATTCATCAAACGCTGGAGCGTTTACGGAGCATTACACAACCCAAAAGGCATAACTCTATAAGAAAACATTCCCCAGGAGTGGTGAATGTGATCTTGACTAATCTTTCTCCGCTATACAAACTTGGTTGTATCTACTATATCAATCAACAAAACTATAGCACTCTTATCCAGCTACTTCATCCAAGATCCGATCTAAGAATGGAAGAGGTAATGATCCTTCTTTGTTGCCTTATTGAGCTTCCTATAATCAACACAAATGTGTAGATTCCCATTATTTTTTATTGAGATCATAATGGGAGAAACCCATACTGAATTCTCCAAAACAAATATGAATCCTACATCAAGCAACTTATCTATTTCTTATTTTACATTCTTGGAAAAATTAGGATTCATTCTATATGACATTTTATTTATGGGCTTAGCACCATCTACCAGCTCAATAGAATGTTCTACCCAAATTACTTGATGAAGTTACTTGTAATCAAAAGTGAATAGTTGTATGTACCTTTGAAATAGCTAGAGGTACGATTCCTTCTCACTTCCCATCACAGCATCACCAATCTTTATTTGTTGGAGACGATAATTAATTCCTTCTTTAGATAATTTTATGGGTTCATGAGTTGGTGTGACTAGAAGGATATCCATGAATGAAACATCAACCTCACTTTATTAATTTTTACGTGTCAACTTCACTGGTACTAGAGTAATCAGAGGATGTCCAATCATTAGTTTCATCACTTGAATCCACAGGTTTTGCCTTATGATGTTGAGGGATCACATTTATCTTCACCCTCTCTCTGTCATGTCCAAGTGTCATGAAGCCTTCATTCCAGTAGTTTCTTGCATGAACTCTCCTTAGTCATGGCCTTCCCAACAACATTAGGTACACAACAATACCATTTTTCATCATCTAGAATTCTACCACACATACAACACCCATAATGAGATATTACCACATTTGAAACAACACCTTCTAGTTTAGTTTTTCCGTTATTTAATGACCTTAATATAAGTGTTGAGGGTGATCAATTTTAAAACAAAACATATTTACTACAGACTTGGTCATTACATTAACTACAACACCTCCATCAACTAAAATATCATGAATTAAAATACCATTACATAATACCTCAGCTTATGGAGCATAGGGATCTACCTCTCTACCTCCAAAACAGACCTCAACCTCACTTCCTTTGTTAAGCATTGAGTCCACTTCACGGCTCCCACCTCTTCTCGAAGACATAGCTAAACGTTGACCATATGTAATATTTGCAGGCCTTTTGGACAAATCTTCTAATATGGAGTATGGTCCTTGTCCTGTGAAATTAGAAAATCCTACACACCCAACTTTCTTCTCCTATGTTTCTTACTAATTTCTCCTTTCATCTTCTTAGGATCATTTCCATCTTGGTTATCTTTTTTTTCTTTCTTTTTGTTACAAACACATCTACTTCATTATTTATGCTCTATCTACTACATCAATAGAATTCACGGTGATTTTCCTTTATCATTATCTCTTTACCATATGTAGAAGCTCTATCTAGAAAATTATACTTATAATGACCCTTTTATGACAACCATAACATACATCTTCAGAAATATTTCTTTTTGGACCTTTATCTCCTCCCTAAGAACTAAATTTTTTTCCTTAAAAATATTAATAGTTAATCGGCCCATTTTCCCGAGAGATCTTCATACTCGGTAGATGTACTAGGAGAAATATTTGTGCTCACCGAGAGTGGTTGTGGATTCTGGACCAAATATGTTGGTGTAGGCTCTACCTTAGCAACAATTTCTTTGGGCTCTTCTTCCATGCTTTCTTCTTTCCTTCTTACAATATCCTTTGCTTGTTCGAGGGTCATTGGGTAGTCATACTTCACTCATTGTCTGATCTCTAGCTTCATCCCAAGAATGAAGTTCTTACAGAGGAGATTATCCATGCCATTCATCAACCCATCCGCTAATCCTTCCTTCCAAATCTAGGCATTGAGCTTCTTTCTTAGGTCTAGAACACGAGCATGATAATCCCTTATCTTCTCCTTCTCTCCTTAGGATAGCTTTGTGATATCGATCATGAGATCTACATATTTCTGATGTTCACCAAATTCTTCAAGAAAAATTCAAGTTAATAAATCCCATGAGTTTTTCACATTATCACCTAGTGTTTCAAACCACATAAGGGATGAACCATCCAAAAGGTATGAAAAAATTCAGTCCATTGTTCCCTTCTTATAAGGCCATTACAAATACAAGATCGTTTAAAATATTGAATGAAAGAGGAAGCATCTTCATTACATTGGGCTGAAAAAACATGAATCTTCCCATTTTCAAAAGTAACCACATTGATATACCAACCCACAAGTACAATCAACAAGACTTATGTGCACAAATAATTGGAATCACTATAATAGAAAGTCAATTTACACCTTTACTACCATAAAACAGGAATGACCATAGTAAAGTATGGTAACACTTGACTTACTTTATGATAAAAACTAAATTTATGGTAAAACTATTCACGATAAAAAGTGAAGTTACTATGGTAAATACTATTTACGATAAAAAGTAAAGTTCTTGAGCTAAATACTATTCATGGTAAAAATGAGTTTACCATGGTAACCACTATGCAAAGTAAAAAAAGGTTACCCTCGAAATAATTTCTCACTAAGTGGGAATATCTCTCTAGAAAATCTACTGTGAGGAATGGTCCCGTTGCACGGAACCAAAATGTCATCACCAATCCAAAGACTATGATAATTCTCCACCGGGAATTCCTCATGCTATGATTATTTACTAATGCACAACTTTTAGTTTGGTGATGTAATTTGAAACACAACAACAAACATAACACAAGAATACCATAGACTATGATATGAAGGAATGATGACAAATCTGAAATATAAGTGTAAATTATAATATCAACATGAAATTGTTACAATCTCACCCATGAGGTACTTCAAGTGTTACTAACTTCACTTTCCTTCCAACAATAACTATGGGAGAAACTTCACAATTACACCTCTTAATGGCTTCTTTAACACACTTACTCATATAATATTTCTCACTACTTCCTTCTATGCTAAATGAGGGGGGTGGCCTCTCTATTTATAGAAATTTTAGGCTTATCCACCTTATCTCTAAGATAAGATAAGAAATCTACTCTGACGAATCATATTCCATACCTTAACTCTTATCTTTACATGTAAGCTTATCTTTTAAGATAAGATAAACCTTATCATTTCACATGGGTTCCACATTTTTAGACTTTTTACAAATAAAATACACAAAATATTTATGACCTCACTCCTTGTCCTTATTACCAATATAATATTTCTAATTCCTAATCATGTAGACCCTACTTCTCTACTTACCCTAACTTTTACATTTTAACATTACCGAACCACTTACGACAAATATTTACTTTTTACCACAACATTCCTATTATACTTTGACTATTACCATACTATACATTATTGGTGGCATCATACCGGTAGCGCCATTATCTTCTATCGGACGCTACTACTAATTATAATTAACAACATCCTATTCATAATACATACATTAATGAAATAGAAATTACGGAGGAAAATTTTAGTGTCGACACACTTTATAGCTTGATTTTGGCTAAAGGCTACCTATCTAGGATAAACTAGGCTTGCTAAGGGAATCCTCTATGTACCTTTCGGTACGTGAGGCCTGAATCCGTGTTGCAAGGATGATCTCTAAGGCCTGGGTATTGGGACATGGAACCCCCTCACTTCATGACATTCTTAAAACACACATGACTCTTAGAAAATAATGACGGATGTCCTCAAATTTGTATACCCCTCGACACATTGGGTGTGTCTATGTGCATGGAGATGAAGTGCATGGTCATGTGACCCCTAGGACTATGGTAAGTGTATGGATGTAACTTCCATGTCATGTTACCTCCTATAAAAAAAAGAAAAAAAGGGAAGGAAGGTTAGCTAATTTTGATCCTCAAGATCATCCTAGGACGCGAGAGGAGAGCATACACGGTGTCACCTTCAGGTTTAAACAACCAAGCACACAAAGTATGAAAAGATAAAATATAAAATTTAATCAAAATGAGTTATTGGAATGGGGGTCTTTGACTAGGGAAATCTGCAAGACAAAAAGGTTAGTAGTTTTAATAAAAACCCCAATGCACTTGGACTATTTGGGCTACAAGACAAAGGGTTAGTAGTCTTGGTTTGTTTTAATATCCTGCAACCATAAAATGTTAGGAAATATACGTATTATTTTGATTGAGTGGCCAAACCGAAGAGTTTCCCCTTGTTCCTGTAGTTTTTCTACAAAAACAAAATGTTAGATACTATAAGAATGCTTTGCATGAGAATGTAAAATATGCAAGCTAAGATTTATTACGAATTCAAAAATTGTATTTTTATAAATGTGATGTTACTGAAACAAATAGGCTAAGACATAATAAATGTAATAAATTTTAAAACCTACGAACACAACGTGTTAGTTTTTACATGCATTAATAAATGTATTATACACACTGAAATTCCTATCAAACGCATTATTGAGAAATCTTGTGCATTAGGTTATGCATAATCAAAGTGTTAACGTATATATGCTACAACAATAGGTAAATGTGTTGTTATCCTAGAACCTACATAGCAAATATGTTAAAGTATGTATGTGCTAAAACAAAGTATAAATGCGCTAAAGTACAACAAATGTGCTGAATTATTTTTCTGGGTAGACAACGTCAAAAAATGATGATTTAAATGCATTGAAACATGTGATAAATGTGCTAAAATGGAGCGTATGCGCTAATACATCACAAAGACCCGAAAAATACAAATTTTGAACTCAATTTTTACTATAAGTTTCTAAATTTTTCAGAATTTGTTTTAAATTATTAGTGTGACCTATTCCAATGAAAATTATGGGAAATCCCCATGGTGGGTGCCAAAAATGTAGATGTTAAAAATATTATAATGAAATTGTAAGAAATCAAATAAATTTTTCTTCCTAGTAAATAACTTAGATAGAGCAATGTATGGAAAGAGAGAGGGATTCAATACCTGCACTTACCTACAATATTCAAGCTCCTCCTTTTATTCTTTGGGTTTTCTCTTGGATTGTTGATGATTCTTATATTGGTATAGATTTTTTTGTGGATGCACTTGACAACACCTCCCCTTGATGATTTCTTGATTGCTGATGAAGGGTTTCTTGGTTGTAGATGAATGATTTATAGAATGGATAAATTGAACAAAATAGCATAATTTTGTTATGAATTTAGAAGATGTCTTTCATGGAGGACGAGATCTTAATTTATAACTTTTGAGTGGAAAAGTGAATGGTTAAAATCTTGCCATTGTGGATTGAATCCAAGGGTTGGAATTATATGATAGGATTGGAGGATTATAGAATGGAAAATTCTAGATTTTGTGGTGGATCTCCATTGAATTAAAAATTCAATGGAATAGATTAGATGCATTTGAATATTTGAAAATGGGAAGGAAGAATGGAGAAGCTTCTAGATTTATAAGCCTCTAGATTTAGAGGTGAGGATGTGCACATGATTAGGATTAGATTAGGTTAAATGATGTGATTAGGATAATTAATGATGATATTCGATGGAAAGGATAGGTGTAGGGATTTGTAGGGTAGGTGGTAGGCTAGATGTTGGAATATTAAATTCCTATAAAATATTTAGGGATTAGAATTGGATAATAAGATATAATAATGAAATAAAAAAAGATTAAGGATGAAAATTGGATATTAAATGAAATAAAATGATAAATGATAAATGATGAATGGTGGTAAAATGGATTAAAAATAATAAGTCTTACGATTAATTATTATATGGTTGATGTATGAATGATAATGATGGATTAAAATAAATTAAAATGGATTAGTAGCAAAATTCTGGATGAAGCTAAAATGTGGCGCATGATTAATGTTAATTAGTCATGTAGACATTTTAGGAGTCTATAGACACAATGTCTTAAATGTTTTGTTTTTGAATGACTTACCATTATCTTGTGAATTAATGGTGGAGGCGATATACGAAAATGGAAAGCTCGATGTGATTCATGATGAATTTTGAGATTTATCCACCAATAACATAAGTGATAAGTATAGCCTCTACCCATTTAGTAAAGTAATCGGTGGTGGTAATAATGTGGGTATGACCATATGATGAGGTAACATGGAGCTTCCATATGAGATCTGATCCACACCTAGAAAATGGCCAAGGTATTGTGATAGGATGCAAATCCTGTGCTGGCGCATGTATCAAGTTGCCATATTTTTGACATAGCTCACATTTCTTTACAAAATTATAATAGTCTCAAAACTAAAGGTGGTAGGCCATAATAACCAAATCTTAAGAGAAATTTAGCCAAGACCATGGCACTAGTGTGCACTCCGCAAATACCTCTTTACACTTCTTTAATAGAGTGGATCGATTGAAGTAATATCCAAACAATGAAGTAGATTCCAATCATAGCCACATTGATAGAGGATGCTTCCTTTTATCCTAGGGTGTAATGGGATATACATCAGCAAATAACATAAGGTCTTTCTTCTCGAAAGAGTAGTAATGTTTGGGGGAATGTGCCATCTTGTAGGTATGTAAATATAAGGTCATACCAAGTGGGAGAAGGACAAATAACTTCATATGCCAAACATGACTGGAGGTATGCCATATGTGGGAACTCGTAAATTTTCTACAAAGAACATAATTATACTTTCCAGGATGAATGCATAATGTTGATTTGATGGTAGCCATGACATCTATTGACCTATTATGTGACGTTAGTTTTTGTTTGAAGATAATTTTTACAAAATATTCTTTCAAGGATTTGACCAATCTCTTCTATGGAATAATATTTTCATCTTTAACCTTATACTCATTATTAATTTGGTTAATAATAAGTTAGGGTCACCAATGACTCATAGTTGTCTAATGTTCCAAGTTATGGCCAACTTAAGGCCATCAATGAGTGATTCATGCCTTAATGTTATTAGTGTAAGGGAATCCCAAACAAAGGCTCTTGGAATGACCTCCCCTATAATGAGTGACTAACATGATCACTTCTCCGATCCGTGGAAGGTGAATGATCCATGAAAATGAACTTTTCATTCAAAAACTCTTCAACATGAATCATGGATGCATCTCGCGCAGATCCGAAAGACCCATGATGTTTCCATTCCTAAAAGGGAGCTTACATTTAACTAATAACCTAACAATTGTCCTTTCAATGAATTATGGTAAAAATTCAATATTAAATTCACTAAGGAGAATGATCTAATTAGCAATTTGCATACTGTAAGGGAGTTTTGGATAAAAGGTATTTGAGAGGGTCAACTTTAGATATTAGCTTGGTTTTATTGTTGATTTAGATAATGACGTAGATTTTGAAAGGAAAAGGAAAATTCTAGGTAGGCTTTTTCAATGTGCGGGAAATTCAAATCACAAGGAATCAAACATTGTGACTAAGGTAGTAAACTTCAATTTATTTGTGGTTTAGGTCATATTGGCAAGCATTGCACCACTAGAAAACTTGATGGCTGAAATATATAATAGGAGGAATTCACACAGGGGTACATGGCATGAGAATAGGTCTATTGACAAGATATTATTTCAACATTTCAATTTATTTTTGATAATCTAATCGCCATTCAACGCAACATCCTTCTTGGTGTTATCTCAATTTTCTCCCCGAAAAAATTAATGAAACATGACCTTGTGAAGGGAAGAAGTCCAAGGGACGGTTCCATCGTATGAGCCCACATATAGAATCCAACAAATAGGTTACGAGAGGCTCTAAAATGGAGGAGCAAATTCAGGAAAGACCAAATAACCCATATAAAACCAAAGGCTCAAAGGAGAGAAACGGAAAAGACTCCCAAGTCTTGTAGCTCTATAAATGATTCCAATGAGACCCAAAATTGAAGTATGGAAGAATCGGTGAAAACCTCCGTGCCTCATCGGTGCATCTCCAAAGATTAAACTCAAAATCGGAGACTTCAAATGAGCGCGGAGCTTCCACATGTCCCAGGATTTGAAAAGGGACAAATCCACCATTGAAAAGTCCAAACAAAGCGAGAAAGAACCATGTGTCGGCTCAAGCGCAATTTCAAGATGGGAGCCCTAGGTGAAGTGTCAAACTTGTGTGTTCCTCATGTGGCACAAACAGAGGTCAAATGGAAAGTGGGCCCAAATTGGTTAAGTCGGGTTCATTTTAAGAGACCTCGAAATCGGAGGTGGAGAATTACTCAATATCCCAGGAATCGGTTTCGAAGAAGGTGAATTTTTCGGGGTCACACAAAAAATTTCACTGATTGTCATGGTGCGACAGAAGAATCTTGATACGAGTTCAAATTGACAATATTTAAGTTAGGAGATTTTTGGCTCTTTTCGAGGCTACGGAAAAAAAATGCAGATTTTGGTACCCTCGGTGACACTCTCTCTCAACAGCGCCTCGATTGACATGCGCTCAACAAGCATGACACTTCACAAAATTCCAACTAAGGTCTATTGACCAGCGCGTCACTCGCATTTTCTTAACGCTACGAGAAGGTAAAATCTCCTCATCTGACACGCGGGGTTGCATATGCCTCATAGGAAAAACTCGACCTCTTCTTTCTCATCAACTCGCACTTGTCTCACGCCAACAACCCATTTCTGTCGCGCATCAATACTTCCAAACTCGTAACCATACTTCCCATGTCGCGCGTCTTGAATACCTCCAATGCGAATATATGTTGCAATACCTCCTCTATCTCGCGCTTGCACCACATCGCCCATATCATGCGCGTCACCACCGCCCCATGTCGCGCATCAATACCTCCTATGTTATTTATTGCGTCAATATATCAAGTCCGTCGCATCGCGTTTATTCATATTTTATCGCGCTTCAATACCTCATCATCCCCCGTAATACCTCCTGATCAAACATGACCATGTGCCCGCCGAAGAAATTCAATACCTCCTTTGTCGTAGCGCGCGTCAAATACACAACGCCAGTTGTAAATGGGCTCTAAATGTGGCGTAGCGTCACCACTTGCCCATGTCGAAAGAATACCACCTACAATGCCGCACGTCACCAAAACCATGTCAAGGCTCAAAAGTCGCCAAAAAAAGATGCTTTGGTCACACGTCAACAATCACAAAGCTAATTATGGAGAATCTAAATCTCCATGTGCTTCAAGGGTATGCGAGATTCAAAATTTCTTAGTATTGGTAATTTGTTAAGCTTCTGAGGTATCTACCCACGAATCAGCTAGGTTTTTATAGGAGATGTTTTCAAATGAAGTAGCGAACCACGTTTCAAAATATACTATATATTTTAAGAATAGGGACCCACCCGAATCATTCGCCTTTTCAAATTTTCATAAAATGAAATTTTCGCCATATTACGAATATTCGCCACTTCAAATTATCCCCGGTTAAGTATAAGAGTGTAGGTGAAGGTTCCATGTGTCTTAACGGTGTATATTCAATGGTGTAGCCTAAAGTAGAGACTCAAAGGAGCAAAGCCTTCCACGTGTCAACCCATCACATTCAATGGTGAATCTAAAATTAGGTCTTTAGACAAGCGCCGAGCCTCCACATGTGTCCACAGTCGATATATGGCCCCACCAAACAAAGGGATTTGTCAAAAACATAAGGGAATAAAGTGAAGCTGCAGAAGGAGCCACATGTCATCCTGACACAAATTCAAAAGAAAAATACAAAAATGGTCCCCAAATGTGCACAAGCCCTCCACCTGGCCATGTTGCAAGTCAAAGTGGGAAGGTGGGTCTGGAAGTAATTTTTACCATTTTGGGCTTTGTTCTAAAGAGACATAAAGTATAAAATTGAGCCTCACTCGCCTTTAGTGCCCAGGGAGCCACGTGTCGGGGCTGAAATTACATATGGGCTAGTGGGCCTTGAAGTGATTTTTTCCCCAAATAAATGCGGAGCAATGGACACAAGATGGTTTTGACAAAAATATATTGCGGGGCTTGCGGGAAAACTTTACATTTTTGTATTTTTGTATTTTGCTAATGTTCTGATTAGGTTTCCGCCATTTTTATGTACGAACCCAATTAAAATATTCAAATGGGCATATCTTCCGATCGAATGCCCGAAATCCAACAAATTTGGCACCATTGGAAAGATCTCAACCTTGCCTACACCATGGAGATCTGAAAGGTTAATTTTTAGAGAAGTTAGTTGGGAAATAATGGAAAACATCTTCATTCCATTAATTTAAGATCCAATCACTCCAACAACTAGATTAGATTTGACCTAATCCGTCATTTGTCCTCCTTTAACATGTTTGAACAAGTAATCGAGGAAGATTTGATAGATTGTGGGAGGATTTGTAGGGCATTGATTACGAGTAGCTTGAGCTTCAAATTATTTTTCCCACCTCTCTCTCTTTCTTCTCTCTATATTGAATCTATAAAAGAAGGGGCAGGGCTCATTATAAAGGGTTGGATAGTTTTGGTTGCCCTCCCTTCTTCCCTTTCCTATAAGAGAATTTGTGAAACTTTTCGAACCTCCCATTCGGGTTGTAATGGAATTTTTTCCTCTTGGCCACTGTACTGTACTATATCGACTTTGGAGAAATAATATATGTTGTGGATGATTATCAACCCTCTTATGTCTTCATTGTTTGCTTCTAATCTCTCATTGCATCTTAGCTATTTTTGCATGGTGTTTGCATTACATTTCTATGGTCTGTGTTGGATTGTAAAATTATTGTTTAACATTCCTTTGTGCATCAACTCATTAGCTTAGGTTGATTTTCTTGCATCTTCTCAATCTTGTCCCCTTTGTAAGATAGAGTAGGTTTAGAATAGATCCTCTATAATTTATTTGTGTGCACCTTAATGTAGTAATAGGAACCGAACTTAATCCGTAGAGATCTCTCAACTCGCAAGGTCCAAAACTTTGAGAGATGCTCCATGTTGTGCAATCACACCGAGAGCCTCAACCTATCTAGTTATAGAAACTTAGGGGTGATGTGATTCTGCACTAACAATGCACCCACTCAAAGAGGTCTCCATCTTTGTTGTAGAAAGATTGATGTGCACTTACTATAGTTTTATTTTAAGAAGATTCAAAATTACACATCTGGTGACTCCAAAGGGTTAGATTCCACTAGTTTTAGTAGCTCGTGGCTTGGTAGATTCATGAGAAGAATTTAGACCGGATCAAGAACTACAGAGGAGGGACTATTTGTCTATCTGCACTTGTCACTAGAAAAAGGAAGAATAGGAAGAAGAGCCCGTGAGGTCTCCATCCCCACCAAATAGAACCTTTTCAACACCTCCTCTTGGTAGGCCATTCATTAAATCAACAAGGGTTCTCAAGCCAATCTTAAAGGCACAACCACCCAATCCCCTATGTCAACTTCACTGGTAGCAGCCCACTTACTCTATATGCACAAACTCTAGTTCTAGTTGCAGCATTAAAGAGCATCCCATATTTCACTAGAGAGAACTAGAACTTCTCCTAGTGATCACATTCAAGACATTGTAAATGTCTGTGCAATCCATGAGATCATTGAGATGGACATTGCGGTCAAGTTGTTAGCCTCTTCGATCTTGAAGCTTAACGCTTCACAATGGTTTAGAGTCTAATAACGGGCTCCATTCAAACTTGGGACCATCTTTGAAGAGCTCTTCACAACCAATTTGGAGAAAAGGGAGATAACTTGTCCTTGTTAGAGCATTTAAAACCATAAAGAGGGCCCCTAATGAACAAATAACAGATTTCAACCTCATATTTCAAAGGACATGGGACAGATTCCATTGGCTGTAAGGCCCACAGATGAAGGTGTTTTCTTATACTTTCTTAGAGCTCTAAATTCTGATATTGCTTTAATGATTCAATCAATGAGAGGTACATCCTTACTCCTCGCATCCTATAACTTTTCCATAAGAGCTGAAAATATCCTAATGCAGATGACAAACTTGCTCCTAAGCCACCCATGCCTCTATACCAAGAACTAGGAGATCTAAGCACTAGTCAGACACCCACATTAGCTCCTATACCTAGTCCTAGGAATTAGAGTTCAGTTGAATCCTCCACATCATCTTCTAACTCCTCAAAAGAGATTCAAGAAGTTATGAAATAGCTGCAAAACCTAGGGAATGAGCTAGTGATT
>CM031234.1:665319489-665502047 GCA_018340775.1 Taxus wallichiana var. yunnanensis | reverse complement strand
AAGTTTTTATATTTCACTGGGCTAAAGAGATCCCTCATTTGTTGTCTAATTAAAATCTTGTGGTCTTGTATTCTTACTTGCGGGTAGTCCTTCCCGAGACAAAAGAGTTCTTCGCATGATCAATCCGATCTCTCTCTACTGATGCGCGCACACCATCTCAACATTCAACGGTTATTCCTCTCCCAGCCCTAACCCTTATCGTTTCTCGAAGGAATGATAGGATAGAAGCAATTCTATTAGAGCGAAACATTCCGTGTGAAACACGATATGAAGTAATATCAAAGGGGTAGTGCGATTGGATGGGACATAGTATGAGCACGGTGGGAGTGATTAAAAGTTTGAATCTTACCTTGCGTGCATGCCCCAATGTTACCATTTGCAAGATGTGTCGGTGATAGATTTGCCACCACTATTTTCCCTATGCTTATCGGGATTTCACGGCTAGAATTGGAGGCTACTTATCTCTGGCGATTGGTCACACATGTTGTTCGGAACAAGATATGGTAATAAGGTCACAATCAGATCTCGAACCAATTGTAAACTTTCATATTGAGCCTCATACTCCAAGCCAAATCAATGCCAACTATTGAGCATTTGATCAAGAAGATTATCAAAGCACGAGATGAAGGCGACACCAAAGTTGGAAGCATCCCATTTAACTCTTGACGAATGGGCAAGCAAGGTACATGCTTTTGATCCCTACCAAGAAGTAGAAGAATCGAGCCAGGAGTCTATTACATACATGAAGAAAACCAGCCTATTCCTAGCATCACCAAACAAAACCATAAGGATGACAATGAGGTATGGAAATTATTTTTCGATGGATCAAGGAGTAGGCGAAGTGTGCGGGGAGGAGGAGCTATGCTTGTTTCACCTCAAGGCATCAAATATTATTGACTTTTCGTTTCAGATTTTCTTGTTCAAACAACACGGTGAATATGAGGCCTTGATTCATGGACTTCATTGGGCTAGGAAAAAGGGCATAAAGAACTTACGAGGTGTTCGGAGATAGTGAGCTAATCGTCAACCAATTGAGGGGGACAACATGCTACAAAGCGACTTTTGAAGAGCTACAAGAATAGGGTATGGGACCTCATTGAGGATTTGAAGCTTTCAACATTGTGTCCATACCCATGAAGAAAAAATGAAGTCACCAGATAGGCTTGCGGTAGTTAGAGCAACGTTTGATGTGGTTGACAACATCGAGAAGGGGAAAAACACAACCACATATCCATGTGATTGTGAGGCCAGCGTGATGCGCGATAATAACACAAAGTGGCGGTGTTTGAGAACGATCAATAGATCATCAATTTCTTACAAGAAGAAGCTGAATTCTTTGCTAGAAATCAGCCATGGACTAGATCAGCGATGCACGGGGATCAAGTAGTGTAGGCTGCAGACAAACAAGCTTCCCAAAGGTTTAGTAACATTGGAATCTATCTTGACCCTAACGACCGAGTTCCATAAGGAAAAGGCTAATATACTGAGTCAAGAGAGAAGATTTAGAGCCAATTGCGGTTGGGGACGACAAAACATTTCAAATTGGTAAAGTGGCCCACGAGAGCAAGAGAAATCAGATTTCACACGACTTTGCCAAGAATTTCCCAGATGTCTTCACTTGGAGCTATAAAGACTTGAGAGGATTCAATCGAAGTTGGCACAACATACCATAGAATTGGATCTAGATGCTAAGCGCATCGGCGTACAGAGACACATTAACCCTCACATTGAGCCTCTAATGAAGAAAGAGTTAAACAAGCTAATAGAGGCAAGCATTATATTCCCGATCAAGCACTCAACCACTTTGGGTTGCAAACTTGGTTCGGTCGGGAAGAAGAGGAGAAATCAGGTTGTGTGTGGACTTAGAGACCTCAACAAGGCATCTCTCAAAGACCATTACCCACTTCCTTTGATGGAACAAATATTACAGGTAGTATCCGGTTCGGAGAGATTCTCTCTCTTAGATGGCTACTCAGAGTATAATCAGATAATGGTGAAAGAAGATGACCACTTGAGACAGCTTTCACCACCAAATGGGGCACCTATGCCTATAAGAAGATGCCATTTGGACTATCAAATGTTGGAGCCACTTTCCAAGGGCAATGGATATGGCATTCAAGGGGTTGATCAATAAAATAGTTCGATATATCTTGATGACATCACTTTATTCTCAAAAATACGGTGGATCACCTCTTTCATCCGAGGCGGGTATTTCGAGAGGTGTAGAAGATTTGGGGTATCATTGAATCCCAAAAATGCATATTCACGGCTCACGAAGGAAAACTTCTAGGCCATATTGTTTCAAAGGAGGGTTGACGATTGACCGAGAAAGAGTTGAAGCAGATCGAGCATTACCATTGCTTAAGTCACGAAAGAAGGCTCTTCAAAGCTTCTTAGGAAGGATCAATTTTGTCCATGAGTTTGTTCCAAACTTTGAGCTCTCGTAAAGCCAATAACGTTGATGTTGAAGAAGAGCATGGCATTTAAGTGGACATTTGAAGGCAAGGCAAGTTTTGAGGAAATAAAAGAGGCTATATCTCAAGCTCAGCTCTCGTCAATCCAGACTTCTCCAAGGACTTCATGCTATATACCTTCGGTGGTGGAGACACAATTTCGCAATCACAGCACAACAAAACAAACAAGGATTAGAATAACCTTGATTGCTTTCTTGATAAAGGCTCGAGGAATACGAAACTAGGTACTCCTTCATTAAAAATCATGTCCTTGCGGTGATCGGGAGTTTAAAGAAATTCAAGCACCTAGTCTCAAACAACACGATCCAATTATTAGTCTCTCATGCGGGAGTCAAGGACTTCCTTCTAAACAAGGATCGAATGAGAAACGTGCAGGATGGATAACTCGTGTCATGGAATATGACATTGAGATCAAGGTCACCAAACTAGTACGTGGGAAGGACTATGTGAGCAACTAGCCTTGAGTCAACAAGTTGAAGCAGGTGATGGAAAAAGACTGCCCATCTTGGTGTTACGGGGTGGTCAAGAATAGGAAAATGATGATGTGCCTACTCCTTGTTAGACTCAGAGTATGAAAAACTTCCTATAGATAGACCTATGCCCTCGGAAATGAGCAAAGCAAGAGGAGATACTTTAGATTACAAGCCATTTAATATGTGCTTGTTGATGGTGTTTTGTTTAAAAAGGACATCAATGGAGTTTTATTGAGTGCATTAGGGGACGAGTCAAATTGAGAGGGTGCTACTGAGATTTTCATGATGGAGATTCCGGAGGACATTTTTCCCCAAGAGTAACAACTCTCAAGATAATGAAGGCGAGGTATTATTGGCCCACGGTGTTCGAAGGTATTAGCTATACATGGATAAGAAAGTGCAAGAAATGTGCACTCTTCACGGGAAAAGAAAGACTAGTCGCGCTTCCATTGCACCCAATTTTGGTTGACCAACCATTTATGCAATGGGATTGGACTTCATTGGGGTCATAAATCCTAACTCAAGCCAAGGCCACAAGTGGATTCTCATGGCGTGAGACTATTTCACACCAAGTGGACAGAAGAAATAGCGCTCGAAAAGTAAATGAGTCTAACATACTAGACTTTTATGAAGGAATAGTGACCCCAGTTGAGTTCGGTGTGCTGCTACCACTATCATATCGAGACAATGCATTAGCATTCATAGGTTCCAAGATTATAGAATGGGCTATCAAGAATGGAATCTATTTAAGCACCTCTTCAAATTATTACTCGCGGGGGTAATGGACGAGGGCGAGTCCACGAACAAGAATTTGCTAAGAATCATCCGAGAAGGACTACGGATGAAAACCAAAGGACATGGCATACCAAGCTAAGATCAATATTGTGGGTTGGCCGAATAACGCCAAAGAGGTCTACTACTAATTTCTCCTACAAGTTGGTCTATGGGAAAGAGGCGATGTGCCTATATCATTAGAATTACCCGACATTGGAGCTCATGAGCAGGTTGGAGTTATGCGAGAGTTCAAACCTTGATGGAAGCTGGGTATGCAAAGTTGATGGAATTAGAAGAAATAAGAGAACATGCAGTTTTGATGATTGAAAAGGATCAAGCCTTAGTAAAAAGATGGTTTGATAAGAAGGCAAGAGCAAGGACCTTCCAGGAAGGGGACCTAGTTCTGAAATGGGATGTAGATCGGGAAAAACCAGGAAGGCATTCCAAGTTTGATGCCATTTGGAGTGGTCCCTACATGGTCACGGGATGTAAAAGTAGTAATGCCTTCCAATTGTCTACATTGGATGGAGAGGAACTTCCGATTCCGGTTAACAGAATCTATCTTAAACATTGCTACTAAAAGGAAAAGGTTGCCCTCGTAAATATTAGCCTAGTTTTGATTCCTCTAAGTGCGTGTGCACATTGTCTTGTTGTAGTTAGGTTTCAATTTCCCTAAGTGCTTGGCCACAGATTTTGTTGCTCTCGAGGTTGAATTTCTGATTCGGCATGCTCTCAAAGAAGGAGTTGAGGTACCAAGCTCGGGATCAGATATCAAGTTGGTTTCAGGTTATTGCTTATGACTCCATGCCCAATGGATTGCTAAAAGGCCACTAATATTCTACCTAGCAGGCAGGTGATCCCATTGAGTCGCCAAATTGTTGTATATATTTTCCCCCTCGGGTCGATATAGAAAAATAGAAAATGTCGACAAGGGAAAATTCGTGCCCTTAGCGCGAGTAAGAGGCACACGACAGAAGGTGTTGACAAGAAAATGGATGCACCCTTGGCGCAGGTAAGAGGCACACGATAGAAGGTGTCGACACAAAAATGGATGCACCCTTAGCGCAGATAAGAGGCGCACGACAGAATGTGTCGACATGAAAATGGATGCGCCCTTGGCGTAGGTAAGAAGAGGCGCCACGGCGAAGAGGTCGACACGAAAATGGATGCGCCCTTGCTTGCAGTAAGAGGCACACGACAGAAGGTGTCGACATGAAAATGGATGCACCCTTGGTGTAGGTAAGAGGCGCACGACAGAAGGTGTCGACACGAAAATGGATGCGCCCTTGGCGCAGGTAAGAGGTGCACAATGAAGGTGTCGACACGAAAATGGATGCGCCCTTGGCACAAGTAAGAGGCGCATGCGTAGAATGTTGACATGACAAAATTCACGCCTTTACACACGTAAGGGTATGTCGACATGAATATAGATGTGCCTATGGTGCACCTTCAGGAGGCGCTGACATTCGAGCGCTAACGAGGGAAGCGAGACCTTAGCGCGAGATATTCATATGGCCATAACTTTTGACAAGGAGCTTGGATTCATACAAGATTGGACTTTTGGAAAGCTTATGAGGTCCTCTATCCAAGTATGACTGGATATCTTTAATTGGGTGAGAAAAAATTCTTAAAAATTCAAAATACAGTTCGCCACTTTTTAAGTTTGCTAGGGTTCTCACCTACCACCATAATGAGTTAAATTAAATGAAACCACGGAGGTGGTTGGGGTAGATTTGGATTTCCTCTCTCTTCCTCTCTCATTCTTCATATAAATTATAAGGAGGATTCTTTCTAAAGGTTGGACATTCTTGTTTTCCCCTCCCTTCTTCTCTTTGGTAGGTGAACTTGTGGAGTTCAAACCTCCTATTTAAAAGCGTAATGCAACTTTGCCTCTTGGCATTTTGCAGTGTGTTGTATCAATCTTTGGAGCAAATTAATGCATGTTTGTGGATGATTCTCAACCCTCTCTGTGTTCATTTTCATCCTCCTGATCTTTCACTGTGAATCTGGCTATCTCGTGCATGATCTTACATTACGTTTTTATGGTTTGTGTTTATTGGCAAGACAGGTGTTCTTCATTCCTTGGTGCATCACCTTTGTAGTTTAGGTTTTATTTTATGCATTTTCTTACCCTATCTCCTCGGCAAGTTAGTTTAGGTTTTGAGTAAACCCTCCCGCATTTTTATGTGTGCATCGAACAGAGGAATAGGAACCGGCCTTCATCTGGAGAGTTTTCCGATTCGGAAGGTCCCACACTAGGAAAAGCTCCATGTTATGCAATCACTTTGAGAGTCTCAACCCTCAAGTTCTGCGAGATATTCGGGGGTGCTATGATACGCCACCAACAAAGAATAATGGAAAATATTTTGAAACATAGGATAGTGTTTATATTCAAGGCAACTCTCCTTACACAAGTGTATCATGAGTTTTAGATGGATATGATAAAGAGGAGATCATGTTTGGATGTTGTATTTATATTGCATTGTTGGGGATATGATCACATAGTTGTGGTGAGGCCACTAGGGATTACATGGGTGACAGGAGATTAGATATTCCTCATAATTGGATTTATGTTGTGGAGAGCGGATCAAGCTTATCCATATAGGGAGGAGAGGGTATGGGATATATATAGAGAGAGACTATAGATCCTCACATTTTATGATGTTATATGGATGCCATACAAGGGTTCCCTACATGGCCTAGTGTAGATATTCAACTCATATGTCTAAGGAGAGTGAGATGGGTATATGGCGAGAAGACTAGACATGGTGGAGGCGATACAATTTACATGAGTAATGAGGTAGTTAGGAGTGGTGTAGATGGTTCCAAAGGTGGTGATCAAATAAAAATGTGATGAGGTAGAGTGATATTTTCCTAGTACCATGATGGAAGATCCATTAGTGGAGGTGATGGATCCAGTGGATATAGATGAGGATGATGTAGGGGTTGTAGAGGGATATCTAGATTGGATTACTTGGAAATGGGAATCCTAGAGAGCTAAGGAGGTGGCCTTTGGTAGGAGAATAGGAGGAGCTCAAGAAGGTGATAATGGAGATGTAGGTGAAAAAGCAGAGATATCACGATTACTGAAAAAGCTTTATGTGTCTTGTAAGGAGTGGTATACGATGTGCAAAGAGAAAGATATGATGCACGAATATTTAGACATGGTTATCCAATAGAGGGATAAATATTGAAGGTAGAGAGAGTCCATATGGGCTAGATAAAAATATATATGAAATATATCGAGGTGACAAGGAGCGACTTAGGGAGCTATATAGGGGATTGGAAATATGGATCCTCTCGATTTTGTGATGACAGAGCAATATCATGATATACAATATGAGGTGTGATATTATGAGTGCATAGTGATGATGACACTACCTAATGTGCCACACTATGCATCACATGTGGTTAGGGATAGGAGATGAACACAACACATGGCTTCATGAAGTACAATGAGTGTTACGTAGCCTAGGCATGATGGTGGATAGGGGAAGGACATGGTCCTATGCCAAGAGACAAAGTCTCAGATTTTTAGTTCACTACCTAGTAGGTAAACATTGTAGATGTATATAATTTAAGATTGATAGATCCCAATCGAGTCCTTTCACTAATGTACATAAATTTAGATGATATATATATGATTTTGTTACATGTCTCATGAACGTTGTGATATATGGATGAATAGATGTATGTGATTGACTTTTGATTATGTTATGTTGAGTAGTTTATGGTTGTGAAAATTATTTGATAGCTATATATGTTATGATGTGATGTATTCATATGATGTTTGGATTGGATAATTAATGTGATGGATTTAGATATGAGACTAGATACAAAAATGATGGGATGGACTTAGATGTTGATTGGATATGAGAATGATGTGATTATATTTATAAATCGTGTTGATGTGATGGATTTAGATTAGATATGATGTGCTGAAATTATAAATTACATATAGATGATTTGATATAGATGTAGATGTGCTTATTGAATTGTTTTGGTGAGATAAAATGATGTAATTGGACCTGGATTGGATAGGTTAGAACATAGATCAAAATGGAAACATGTAGGTGGTAGTGATACATAAGATAAGAAAAAATGGTTAGGTCGAATATAAAATGACTTTTGAGGTGATCAATATAAGTGAACCTTCATCGTAGTAAGGAGTGCACATGGGATAGATCATTTATGACTGGATTAGAGGTAAAACGTGAAAAAAAATGAAACAAATCAATCGCAGTTGTAGCCATATGGCAGTGTTAACACATAACAAACAATATTTTATCACATGTAAGATCATGAGGGAACATGGAAGGTGTGAGTATATGCCCGATGTAGACATGAAAACGGGTTTATGTGTAGATTTTATGGGGAAAATAGGTTCTCTTTAGGTGGTTTTCCTAGGTATATACCACAAGTTTTAGCATTTTGCATAAATTTATCAATGTGGGTAGCATGCTTGTGATGGGAAAGATAATTGATGTGGGAAGGTTTCCTAGGATGCATGTTTTGGATGGATGCATGTTTCTTTTGATATTTTGAGGGTTGATCAATGTGGGAAGCCTTTACGACAATGATATAATAAATTATCCATCCTTCGAGGGAGTGGTATATGATTAGGATTCTTTCTTTAAATTTTTAGCTTTTGATTTAGATGGCAAGATGAAATGTGTGATACCTATCCTTCCAGGGGAACAATCTATTATTTTTACAATATATTTTTTATTTGAACAACCTAAGTTCAAGGGATAATTTGGTATTTTGGATAGTACAACTTTGATTATATAGTTTTCATTCAAGGGAACAATCAGTATGAGAATCCATAGTTTTTATAGATTTTATCATGGATCTTAGGATAGCCTACTAGACCGGTTGGGGAGGGAAAGTGATTTATAAAAGCTAAACTTATGGAGCTTTACCCCACATCTAGTATATAGATAAAAATGAGATGAATGTAATGATTTTGGGGTTCCCACCTAAAGCGAGGAATTTTTCCATAAGGAATATTCTATGAGCATTGTTATGGTGCTCACATTCAAGTTCATGAGATAGGATAGTGACATAAGACCACACGATACCAAATCATTACGATGGAAAATGGAGTGGATAATGATGAAGATGAGATCATTAATGAGACTAAGGTCGTGTTGGAAGGTTTTTAAAAAATATAAAGGCCACAAGTGCAAGGAATTGATAGGTTTCATTTTTGGTTTAACATCAAAAGAGATGATAAGTGATAGGCCCATGACCCATACTTATGAGTGATAATGTATGTTCCAATCAAGTTTAGATAAAAATTTCCAACATTGGATCTTTTCCAGAGTTTTGACATTATTTTTTTCTTTTAAGACAAGATCACCAATGTTAAAATCTCACTCCTTGAGATCTTCATTATAAGTTCATTTGATGTGTTATTGATATAATTGATGATGGTAGAGGATGATTAAGTGATGTTTGTCTAGTAGTTCAAATTGTTATAAATCCTCTTGGTGATAGTCCTTGTCAAATATGAAGTCACGAAGAGAAACGTGCAAGGATGATATTTGGAATTTTAGTGGAAGGATAGTTTTAGATTCATAGAAGAGAGAAAACGTAGTAGCCCCGTATAAGTATGGATGCTAGTTTATTAATCCCAAAGAGTAAAGGGGATATGAAGTGCCAATCCCAACGACTGTCTTATCGATAGTCTTGGAAAAATGTTGTGGAAAGTCTTGTTAGTATATTCGGCTTATTTGTTAGCTTGTGGATAGTATGGAGAAGAGAAAATAATCTTGTTGTTAAAGATGCCTCTCAATTCTTCTTAACATAATTATTTTGAAGTAATTTATGTTTTCCATCATGATTTTGTGAGGAATTTCAAAGCGATAGATGATGTGTTGATAGAAAAATTTGACAATTTTGTTATCTTTGGTTGATAGCGAGGAATGGATTCCACCCATTTAGTGAAATATTTGGTAGTGGTGAGGATGGAATGATGACATTGATAAGAACATGGATTTATGTGACCAATGAGGTCAAACCCCATTGTGATAAAGGTTATAGATATGGAGTCGGTTGTAAATCTTGACTAGGGATATGTGTGAGATTGGAATGTTGATGGAGCTTAAAACACTTCTATACATGATCATAACTTTCTTTATTGAGCATGGGCCAATAGTATCCCATATGAAAAATGTACTTAGGAATGTCCAAACCACTAAATTTTCCACCAAATATGACATTGTGGACTTCTTGTATGGCTCGGATACATTCATGGGTGTTAAGCCATCGTAGTAAAATACCATCGAATCTAGAGTTATATAGAATTATTTCAAGGATAAAATTGTGGTTCGTATGTTAAATAAATTACCTCCTATAGTTATTAGATAGGTCGGAGGATTTTATATTGAGAGAGAGAGAGTCAAAGAATTGGGTATACCAAAGATCAGATTGGTTAGTTTTGATGAGATTGATAGAAGGAAGCTCATTGGTATGGGACAATATTGATGTGATGTACAAAAATAAAGAGTTTGGATTCTTCTGTTGTCAAAGGGATGAGTGATGAAAGGAATTTCATGGTGCTTGTGAAAGGTTAGATGAACAAGGAACAATTTGGATAGTGTATTGATCAAAGGATTCAAGGAGAAAATTGATGATGTCTTTGTATTTTTGGAGTACTTTATTTTTACATTGATAAATTCCCTTTATTTCTTTAACAATAAGTTGGGAATCACCATAGATGTCAAGAATTTAGATGCCTAACATGATAGTGGTTTGGATTCCTAAGATTAGGGCTTCACACTTGGTCATATTATTGGTACATTTAAAGTTGAGCTTATAAGAGATGGGTATAGGAGTTCCTCAAGGAGGAATAATGAAAAATCTAGCACCTACCCCTTGTTGACACTTAGAACCATTAAATATTAGTGTCATTTTAAGGTGGAATACTCATGATTGATCACATTGATAGATTTGTCATTATATTTCTTGTGGGGGAGTTGATTATCAGGAAGAAGGGCTTTAGCGAGTTGATCAATGATATCATATCCCTTGATTGATTTTGGGAGATAAACTTGAGTTAAAATCAATCATGATCATGATACATCAGTGATACGATCATTATGATAGGCTTTGGAATGCATGGTTTAAAGGGGGTTAAAGCTAGTGATGATTTATGTCTCATGATTGAGAAGGTAGTGACAAAGCTTGGATGTATGAAACCATAGAGTGTAAAATAAATTTTGGCTTCGTGTAATGGGTTTCATAGTCATGAATAATGTGAATGATATAATAAATAACCTTCTCCCTACGTTGCTTATTATGGTGTGCCAACATGGCACCTAGAACATGGTTAGTGGCAGAAATGTAGATATATAATGAATTCCCCTCGTGTGGAGGTGTGAGAACTGGTCCGATGATAGAAGATATTTATTAAGTTCATCAAAAACCTTTTTATAGCTATTATCCCACTAGAAGTGGGTGTTTTTTTAGAAGAGGTGATCAAAAAGTTGGAAATGACTATAAAGTTTTAAAATGAAATGACGGACTCGATAAATTCAGCCTTAGAGAGTAATAAGTTTCTTTAGATTTATATAGGGAGGCATCTTAAGGATGACGATGATCTTTTGTGGGGTCAACTGCAATAATACCCCTTTATGGAAATAATGAAACCAAGGAGTTTTTAGTTAGAACTCCAAACACACACTTGGTAGGATTGAGGTGAAGGAAGTATTAGATAAGGTGTGAAGAGGATTTCAAGGATCGTAATATTTTCATGTCGATGCTTGTATTTACCTAAGAGGTTGTCAACATAATCCTGTATGGTTTTGTGGATGAGATCATGGAAGATATAAGTCATGGTGTGTTAATAGGTGGCCCCTATGTTTTTAAAATAAAGGGCATAATGCTGGTATTTGAAGGTTCACCAAAGGGTTGATGAACGATGTCTTATGTTGGTATTCTTGTGTGATAAGATTTTATTGTAACCCAAAAACATTCATAAGTTAAAGCATTTCGTGGTGGTAACTAGGTTGCGAGCTGATCGATGTTAGGAAGGGGAAGTCATCCTTGGGAGAAGTGAGGTTTAAGTCTCTTAAATATGTACAAATGTGATGCTTCCAAGAGGATTTAGTAATGGGTGCGATTTTATAATTCCATTGAACATAACGATTGGTTTGATTATATTGGGAGTAAGAAGACGTTGTAATTCTTCTTTAATATGAAGGGATACGTGAGGATTCATAGGATGTAGCTTCTGTTTAACTAGTTTTGCATTAAGGATGGTGATGATGATATATATGATGATACTAGGATCAACATCTTATATGTCAGAATACATCCATGTGAAGGTATTTCTATTCTTGGAGAGGAAATAGGTAAAGGATTTTTCTATCGCGGATCAAGAGAATGGATGATTTTGAGAATGTGTAGATTTTTGAATTACTTATGTTGATATTGATGGTGGATTCGTTAATAAGGGTGGGTGTGTTAGGAGCCAAGGCCTTATTAAAGTGATAATATTCTACCTCCATATAGGAAAGGATAGAGTCATCATCATGACATTTAATAATTTTAATGGTAGGGAATCCTCCTATACCATCTCTAAGAATTTAAGAGGAAGGGACATAATTTCACCTTCAACATGATATGTGACCGATGCTAGAATGATGATGGAGATTAAAAAAAGTGAGAAAAGGATGCAGTGTGATGTCATGTGTGCATGATATTGTTTGATGAGGAAGGAGGTGATGGATCCATGTTCATGGGGATTCGGGAGATGTATGCCACGAGAGAGTTGATAGGTTGATCTTTGATTCCTAATCCATACTTCTCATGGGGTTTGTGAGATTTATAAAGGCGATATCATGCATGCCTTTTTGTATCATCCCATACTAAATCCCTTCTAAACACAGTGGTCGAGATAGGTGAAGGAAAAATATTATTTGTAAAGGAAATCAAATCCATTGATATATAGCTTAGTATGGGGTTTATTGTTGATGTGAGAAGAAGGCTAATTGGTGCTACTATAGACAAGATTGGTTTCAAAGTGATGTAGGATGAAGGAAATGATATCCCTAACATTAAATTGATACATGACATGTTTTCGAGTCTACCAAATTGATTGGGTGTGGGTTCATCGTTAAGAATGAGGATTTTATACTCCTTTAATGAGATACATTTCATCATGGTGTTGAAGGATTCATCATTACTGAAGCTTAGATGCATGTACATAAGAACTATTGGAATCTTGAGGATATTTTTCATTATCGGGGATGAGGGCATCATTGGGTTTGTAGGTTTATATGACATGATATATAAGGAGGAAAATCGGTGAGGAGTATATGGATTTCTCCCTTGTCTTCATACTTAAGAAAATAATTAAGAGTGGATGAAATGTAACACATAACACATATCCATGGGCATCCAAGAAAGATGTTGTACTATAATTATCCTTTTGTGATGTATAAAAATTCATGGAGGAGTTTCTTGCCAATGTGGATAGGAAGGATGACGATTACAATGTAGGGAAATAATTTCATTAAAGAATAGAAGGATCATGGAAGATTGGGTAACAACAAGAGTTAAGAAGCTTTAATTTATTGTATGTGTAGGATAAAATGAGGATGATGCTAGCACCTTTATCAATCATGGATCGTTTGATGAAGATGTTAATGATACAAATGGTAATAAAGAGTGGAAGGTCACGATATTCGGGAAGAATTTTAGGGATCGAGAATCATCAAAGGAAATGGTGGAAGAAGTTTTAACATCCCCAACAAGGGTTGTGAAAGGTTGAGGTTCATCGGTTGTGATTGGGATGCATTTTAAAGATTTGATGAGATCATGTTGATGGTGAGGGGATCTTTGGATAATCTCATAAAGGGAAATTTTGATAATATATTGATGCAATTGTTTCACAATACTTTGTTCTAATGCAATAAGATTTTGGGTTTGTGGAGAAGCAACAAAATATCTTTAATCCTTGGATGACAACAGACATGAAATAGGGTTGTTAGGAGGAGCAACAATGATAACTCTATGTTTTTTTGGATGGATAGTTGAGATTCATGCGATCAAGATCAAGTGGTAACATGAATGAAATTTATGAAAAGAGGGGACCTTCTTTCGATGGGGTACAATTTGGGATAGTGGGAAAAGGAGTGGATAGAGGGATTGCTTTAAAGGCCTTAGAGGTTGAATATTTGGATTGGGGGTTATGCTTAAGTTTAGATGAGATAGTGGATGGAAAGGGGTTAGTCCCCTTGTAAGAGAATATTGTATTATTATATGAGGTTATTGATGAGTGTTTGGAGAGCCTTGTAGTGGTTTATTTTTATCCCAAGTACATAATGATAGGCATAGATGATGTTGTAATAAACCCACATGTGCTTCCACCCACTTGAGTTAAAGGACTTGATAGGGGGAATATTATTCATAAATACTTGGATAAGGAGATGAATGATTTTGGTGTAAGACCCAATGAGGGTTCTAAAATATGAATTATCTTGGATTTTGGATTGATTTGATTTAGGGAAGGGGATAGAGGAAAAATAGGTTCCCTACTAATGTGGGGTTTTGTAACGATTTTAGGTTCATATTTGTTTTTAATAATAGAAGTAGAAGATTTTAGTTCAGATTTTGTGGTGATGGGAGACTTAGAGGAAAGCCATAGTCCCAAATTAGATGGTTGAGGAACTAAGATGGATGGTTTGATTTCATGATGTTTAGATTGGTGGGGCTTCAGAGAGGAGAAGCTCTAATTTCTTGTGTGGATGAGAAATAGATATATAGATGTGGGCTCTAAGTTTCTTAGATGTTTGTTGTGAAGTTTTAACTTCGTAAGGATAATAATGATTTAAACACTAGATCCATCTTCAAAAGTGGAATTAGATGGTTTAGACATGAGTTGTGTTGTAGATTTTATAGTTGGGTATGTCGATGATTCTTGAGTAGTATAATTTATGGAATCAGAAGGGCTTGTGGATTTTGCAGAGTTGGGAGGTTTTTATATAGGATTTATTATATTTATGGGGGGAAGGAAGTGACTAATACAAAATTGAAAGGAGATGTATATTTAGTACAAGTTATAAGAGATGATCTTGATATGGATATGAAATCATATGTGGATTCAAATGAGGGCATAGATGTTGGTATATATGTTGATGTGGATATGGGTGTAAATGTGGTTATAGATATAGGTGGAGAAGTAGATTTGGGTACAAATGAAGATGTAGATAAGGGAACATATGTGGATATATATGTAGATGTAACTATAGGTGTAGATGTAGATATGGATGTAGGTGTGGTAAAATATTTAGATGTAGAGGTAGAAGTAGATGAGGTTGCGAGATATCAAATCCGACTTAAGGTGTTAATAACATAGGAATCATGCGATTAAGATGTGGGTTGGTTAAATTGGTTTCTTGGTGGATGGTTCAAAAATGGTTGTTTGAAAGCATCCAATGGTTGTTTACAGGATCATTTGTATTTTCTAATTGGAGCTCCCCATGATCGATAAGCCATTGCAATAGGTCTTTAAAGGTATGCCCTTTCTCGATGTCATGGCCACGTTGATGATATTTGCAATAATTATCCTCACGATATCATGCAAGTTTTGGGATGTGAATCACCACCATGGTGGATGGTGGGAAGTTGGATAAGGTGTATAGACATGAGCTTATAATGATGAAGTTGTATGATTCGCCAAGAGGAGTATGGTTGGGAAGTGGTCACGATATACTTTTGGGGTCTTAACATGAGAAGTGGATGGGAGGAAGTTTTGATGAAAATGGTTTTTCTCGCATTCTTATATTTTTCATTCACCTGGGTGAATGGTTTGGTGAATTCATTCTTGGGTTTATTAGAGTGAATTTTAACATGGCCTTTCTCAAGGGTGTGTAGTTCTAACTTGTGGGCCATAGTAAAATATTCCTCAAAGGTTTGGAAGGACTGAATTTGAAGGGTGGATGAGATATGTTTAGAAAATGATCTAGATACCAGTTAAATAAATTTGGTTTGATTTAATGAAAATTAGAGTTGGTTAATAATATCATGCCACCGAGTGACAAAATCAGCAATTGATTCATCCTCAAATTATTTGATGGCATAAAGATTAGTGATGACCTTATCTTATTTGATATATTTATGGAGAATTCTTCTAGGAAAAGCTACACAAGTTTTGTGAAAGAAAAGAGAGAATGTTGAGGGATTTCATTGTAACAGAATCTGGAGCATGCCCAACCAATGATATAGGAAAATTATGGAGCATAAGGTCTTAATCATGCACGATGAGATAACACAAGTTCCTAAATGAATGGAGATTTCATTAGGGATATTATTTGCTATTGAAGTTAGATAATTTAGGATGCTCCCAATGTGGATGATATGGCTTAATGGTTATGGATGGATTCATGGTTTTTTTCTAATATTTTATCGTAGGTAAATGTACTTTTGTTCCCAAAGTAGCACCTCTAGGTTGTCTATTCTACTCAACAATATTTGCATGGATTCGTTTAATTTATGATTATGTGGAGATAATTTATTTTATTGCAAATTATAGGAAGTAGATAGAGTAGGTGATGGATAATACTAATAATTTTGTGTATAATTATGATTTTATGGAGGTTGTTGATAGAAAGGAACATAATTAAAATCTTGTGATTCGATGGGTTACGAAATAGGGTGTTATGAAGGCATTTAGTTGGATTCGTAAAATTATGAAGTTTATTATTGAGTGATGGAGGGATGGGATTATGTTTGTGTTGGATGAGTTTGGGTATGTGCATGAGGTGGTTGGGATGTTTGAAGGGGTTGATTGGGAAACATATGCCAAAAGATGCTTCTTGAGTGGACATTTGTTAGTTTGACCTAACTCCCAAGGGAGATATTGTGAGATAACAACATTGGTATGGAAATGGGATTTGAGAAGAGGCACATATATTTTTAAGTGTTTCTCGGGAGGTGGGTGAGGTATGTGGGTATCCTAAAGAGTTTGGGTAGGAGCATTATGTAAAAAAGTAGATGAGGAAGGAATATGAACGGAAGATTTAGTAGCGGTAATGATACGATGGGAGACTAGGTGGGATAGGAACCACCAATTTTTTATAATGATGGTTTTGGGAACCATGGTAGAGGAATTATGTGGGACATGTTCATTTTTGGCTAATGCTACCTCATTCATGTCCCTAGGGAAAAATAGCAAAATTTGAGAAGTAAGGAATTTAGTGGATTCATATTGTGCGGGATAAGTATAAAGTTGTTGAAGAGGGGGTCCATCAATAGGGATGTTGGTGGATTTGCAAGATATATAGTCATGAAGGGTGGTGAGGTTAACATCAATAAGTTCTTGAAATTACACACATTTATGAGGGATAGTGGAGGGTCTAAGTGCTCCTAAAAAGTAGCGTGAGGTGTGGTTGGTCTAAAAGAGATGGAATGATGGTAGAGAAAGGATTGGTTTTGATATGGGGATTTCCTTTAATCATGTTAGTTTTGCAAGGACTGGTTTTGATCAAATGTGTAGAAGAAACAAAATTAAGTACGTATGTTATTTGTGAAGGGTTTTTTTAGGTGGGGATGTCATTAGAAGCGGTTAATTGTCCCATTTTTTTAACTTGGTAACAAGTAACAAAGGGAATGAACTAGACAATCAAAATTATTTACAAAATATTAATGAAAAAGCAAGTCAAATAGTAGAATTTGGTTTATGTTACTTATTTATAAAATGTGATGTGCGAAATAGGTTGAAAGGAAACCTAATGAAATGGCCAAACTATTGATGGTTTCAGGTGTGTTTAAGGATGAAGTCATATATATAGCCAAAGGTACTTGATGCTCAAATATGTGATTACTTGTTGGTAAATGGTGTGATATAGGGGCCTAGCCCAAAATTCATGTACCACATCGATAATGGTTTTGGGTCCTTAGTCGATATACTTAGTATTCAAAGAATTTATTACAAAGCTAGAACATCATGACAACTTCCTTATTGGGTGAAGAGATCCCAATAGCTCCATTTGGTAGGAAATTTTTATATGTGGATATTATTAGTGTGGTTTTTAATGCATGAAGAAAATTTGAATACAAAGTGTGTCCGCTAATGAAGTTATGTGATTAATAAAAATGAGAGATCTATTTTATTTATAATCCAAAATGTAATTTTGATGAGTATAAACAAGAAAAGGAGGGAAGAATGATTAAAGATATGAGAAAATACGGATCAAAAGAGGAATACATTGATTACAATTTTTCTTTCCAAATTATATACACTTTTTGAGAAATAAAACTAACTTCAAGCGCATGAGAGAATAATTCTAACCCGTCAAATTGTGAAAAGAGGAAAATACAATATATAATAGAAAATGAATAGAAACAAGAAACTTACCAAAGGAGAAGTTGGGTCCCACCATGTGTGCCGAGAATGTTTGAAATTTTTTCTCATGTTCCATGTTAATGAAATGATATGAAATAAAACAATAAACTCCAAAAATGGGATGGTATTAGGCTACCTCCATTGTTTGATGATGATGGAGATGGAAGATGGACAACATAAAGGACAACTTGACAATAAATTTTTATTAGATTATATGGTGGGCTGCTCGACCAAAGTCAATCTCAAGAAGCAATGTACTTCTATGGATGTTGTCGCCGATTGTGCTTAGAAAGTTGATCTATAATGAGAAATAGATAACATGCGAGAATATGATAGGACAAAGATAAGCTCGAAACTAGGTAAAATAGAGATTAGTTAATGATAAATATATAGATTGAGATAATAAATCAAAACAAAATAGGGGTTGATGGTGTAGACACAAATATTGCACATTAGAGAATATTTAGTCTGGTCTTATAATACTATTTAGAAGGATCTCAAGTGTACAAAGTACTAATTAATGCCACCTTTTTGCCACCTTTTTCTAATGTTTTGTGTCATCTTTCCCATGTCATTTCCAATACTTAAAACCCAATTTTATAACATCCCCAAGTTTCTATCTCTAAATCAAGGTGCCCTGTTTAAGTTATCTTTGGGTGCCTGAGTCCAACCTAGGGCACCTCGGTTCTGTGCATAATATCCTTCACTCCCTTTTAGGTCACTTCTAGTTATTGGTCATCCTTATGTTCTTCTCAATCGACCTTTTCAGGATTAATAACGAAAATAAACTTGAGATCCATATAAATATAAGGTTATAAGACCATAATAAGAGTCCTAGGTCATTTCATCCTATCACTAATATAACTCCATCTAGGACTACATCCATTACATCACTTGCATGTAAATAGTGCCATACATTCAAGCTAGGATATATACATCACACACACTTCATATGGGGTGGATTCCATTCTATTCCATACACACATGTTACTTACATTTCTATAGCTACTATTGCTCGTTATTTCACAAAGTGCACTGACATACAGGAGCACACGGGGAAAAACACACATACACACTAAAACTACATCATGTTCTGTAAGTAGTGCAATGCTAAGTTATAAGTCCACTATCTTGATAGATGATGTCATTCTAACCCATTCATATGCATATTTCCTATTTCTAGGGTTTATTACTTATAATTTCATTAAGCATCATTCTCTAGTTCATCTCGACAAAATCATCATAACAGGAGAGAAGTACTTAGAGGCATCTACAACCATATAATATTGAGCTTTTGAGCATCTACAGATTTAAGAGAGCCAAGATTGCATACAGTGGCACCCTTGGGTGCCCGATTACCCTCCTAGGTGCATGTGTCATCTCAAAAAAACCAAATCTACCCTTCACAGTGGTCCTTGAGTATTTATCTACACTGTCAAGTTTCACTTCCATATCTCGCAAACACTATGCGACTGCTCTCCTATTATATGCTAAGTCACTTCTCCTCTCTCCTCGTGCATATTAGGTTTTACTTTACTTAGAATAGTTTTTTTGTATTCATTCCATATTTTCTAGTATTATATTTACAACATTGTAGTCCTCCTATTTAGATTACTATTAATAACCTAGATAGCTAGGTAAGAGTATATTTTGTTAATTATTTTAGTGAACCCGACATGATTCATGCTACACCTACACCTTCACAAGTACCACCTCCACTAGCATGACCACCTTTTACTCACCCACTTTTAAAAATAAATAATATTGGGAACATATTCCATTTTACTACCTACGATGACACTATATACACACATGAGGGTTTGGTTCAATTAGGCTTTTATTTTGAGGACCTTTATCCTACACCATATGCTCCTCATCTTTATTGTGGAGTTTGTTCGCATCATGGCCACTTATGGCCTCCATGTATTTCACCTTATAATATTTCTCACACACAATCCTTGATCTAATCCACTTACATTAGGGAAATCATGGCTTGATTACATTGGGGGCACTCTTGATCCTGATCATATAGAAATCTCTTTCCCCATTCCTTTTGGAAGTTTCTTTATTTACAATAGTTCATTTCTTTGATATACATAAAATCTCACTCGGTGGTATGCACATGGTTTTTTGCTTCCTCCTTTAACTCATGAGGAATATGCCATGGAAATGTACAACTTATGCCTCGATTGGCTCATTACCCGAGCAACAAGACACTATTGCTTATAGAGTAACCAATGCTTATCCATATGAATTTGACCTTGAAATTGACAATATTTTCAGATGATATTACATGATCAATTATTCATCTTCCACATTCAAGGGCATAAAATCCAAAAATATCCACCCATATTAGCATTATTGCATCTCTCATATTTTCACTATCATACATCACTCTCATAACATAGGAACATTCATCCACACCACACACATTATTCGACCATTTCTCAATGATACACTCTTATGCTTCGGTTCACACTTAATTGTTGAGGGCATACTACACAAGAAACCCACACACTTCTCAATAGGTACTACACATTACGTTTATTCACATATCTCGTATCATATGTCTTATATCTTACATCATACACTTTTCATTTAACATTTACAAAGCTATATATGATATTATTCTTCATCATATAATTTTCCTACTACTATTATCTATGAGTCTAGTATTACATGTTACTCATTCTACATACTACATAACACACATCCTCACACTACCAGTCCATCAACATAAATTGCATTGCATACTATTCATCACGTATTACACATCTTACACATCATATGGTTGGTTATTATCATCACACATACTACATCTTCCTCTATGTGCTTCACTCGCTACCCTATGACACACTTTAGTTCCTCGGTCCATACTCAACTTCTGAGGGTTTATAAATCAAATGGACCTTATCATACATACACTCTCATTTTTTGACCTTCTCTCATGTAACATTCTTAGGTTAGTGGCATATGCTATAGGCTAAGTGGTCACCTATTCACTCATCTTTTAGTCGTACACACTTTAGGCTACATCACCACTCCTCTATTCATCTCATCGTGATATATATGCTTTAGGATAAATCATCATGCATTCATCACTATGTCGCATATCATCACACATATACACACTCATCACTAAGCGCTAGACACAATACAAATTATTAGACTATTTCCCATTGATGCACTCTCATTTTTAGTTCATTCTTGACTATTCAGGAGGCATACTAAATGAACCTTACTACATAAAAATCCATTCACTTGGGGGCATGTGGATGCTATCATCCATACTGCATTCCATTTGATCCGTCTACAACATACTAAATTTTGTGGTTACATTTACTCTTTCTTGTACTTCTCTTTACATGTTCACTTTACTACACATGTTAGATAAATATCTTGTGTGTCATTATATTTACCATACACACATGTGTGCTCGCATCCTTTTCAAGTTGTGATCATAGATACAAAGCTTCTATTATCACGGAATCACAACACCCTATTGTTTGCACAAGTGTGTGTGCTTGAGCTCACAATGTGATTGGATAACATGGGTACTATCTCTAGGTTGTGGGACTTGCTACTTAAGATAAACCTCCAGAGAAAGTTGGTTCTTGATCCTAAACTACCTGGTATTATTTAATCTAATGCGGGAAAACTTTCTAATCCTAATCTAGCTTTCCAAGGCACCAGGAGAGAGAGTGCATGAAAACAAAGCCTACACTAAAGTGGTGATACACTAGAAAAGGTGAGTGTGAGAATAGTCTTCCAATGTGTGAAAAGTAGAAGCAAAATGCATACTAGAAGGGGTGATAACAGTTCTCAATCTAGCAACTGCATTCACAATAATATTTCATGCACACACAATGATAATGAATCCCTACAACAACATAAGATAGACATAATATATATGCAATGAGATTGAAGGGGCAAGAGGAATGCAAACAAACACAGCAGGGAAGAGAAATCCATAAACTTGTATCTATTGCTTTCATTGATATGCATAGTTCAATCTATTACAGAATAAGGGCCTGGATCACCATGCAAGGAGTCCACTACAAGGGCCTACAATACACTTGACTTCATAAAATAAATTTGACAGAGTTTTGATACTCAAAACTATCCCCTTACAATGAGCCCAACACTCCAATTTATAGAAATCTGAGAAGAGAGAGAGAGAGGGAAAATGAAAATCCTAAAATATGTCCTTCAACCACTTGTAAGATGTATTAAATGAAGTGAAATGATGTTCTATTGCTTGAAAAATGCTCCCATACTATCCCCTAACTTGTTGCAGTGAGAAATGTTAGCCCATGCTCTATTGAATACATCCCAACTACCAAATAAAACACTGTTACTGAACCTGGGCATGTTTTCTACAAAATCATCATCCATTTCTCATCAAATTCTAAATTTCTTGATTTTTGTACATTGGTCTTGAAACCACAATTCCAATGGTACAAATTTTATAAATTTTCATTGAGAAATGAAAAATTTATGGCCTTCGAGTGCAGGCATCTATTTTGGGTCTGCTAGGCATTTCGTGATTTATCGAGACCAAGCATTTACTTTACTGGAGATGAATATGCTCATTCTAGAAATTCAAATTTTGTGAAAATTAGCACTCAGTGGTCAAAAGTTATGGTCGCTTGAAATTCGGGGTCTAATTTGCATTATTTTCCCTTACATACGGCTATATCTGGTATGCGGGTCTTTGTGTCCCGGATGTCCCTTGTGTGACTTGGGCTGAAAACCTCCACTCCGCCTACATCACTATTGACCCGCATTACAAATTAGACAATTCAGAACAATCAGGTTTGATGTCCCATGTGTCCCAACATTGACCGGGTCGTGAGGGTCGTTGAACTTCGCTACACCCGCATCTCCCTTTACAATCAGCTATTTTGGCATTTCGGTGAACTCATGCCCCAACATCTCATGAGACCACCCAAGAAAAATTTTCCCGACTTTTGCCAATTCCCTCCCTGGTGTGACGAATTTGAATTTTTGAGCCCCACATCCCAACGCTCCAACTTTTGTTTGTGCGGCTTGGGGCATTTTGACCCGACTTAACTAATTCCCTCTATTTTCGGCCATTTCGGAAAATCGGGTTTTATAGTCCCGATCGTCTCCGACGCCCCGTGGACCATACGAGACAAAAATATCAGATTTTTCTGATTTGAACTACCTGTAGCCATTTTAGATTTTCAAGTGTCCTAGCTATCCCGCGTGAACTTGTGTGGCCTGGGATGAAAATATTCGATTTTTCTGCAATACACTAGTGAAGCCAATTTTTTTATTTTTCAATTTTTTCTAACCCTTGAATTTATTCATTGGATGGGGGCTTAGAAAAAAATCAAAAGGGAGGTCCAAAACCTGAATTTTTCCCTTCAACCATTTCTACTTGCTTAGCATGAAGAAATCATGCGAGTTATCTAATTTACCTCGAGAGGTGTAATTGGGATAATAGCTTCTACACATAAGCACCAATTCTTGACACACTATCCACTAGGGGCATCAACATTTGTACACTACAACATTTGTTATATAATGATATTTTCTTCTATACTTGTTTATTTTTTTTTTGTTATTATTGTTGGTGTGATTTTCCCTTTTTTTTGTGCACACACTTTCTTATTATGACCATGATGGCCTTGAGTATCTTGCACATAGTAAGTGATATCCCTTCTTTGTAACCATATTTTCATGGTCTATGATTTTCTTCTTAGTTGTTTACATTATCTATTCATGTTTTAGCCTATACATTGTTTGTTTGGCTTATACTTATTCTCTACATGATAGATTGTTTGTAATAACACTTATTTTATAGAAACTTGTTTTTGTGTGTCTTAGTCTATACCAAGCACATTTCCCTTCTTCTTGTATGAAATAATTTCATATGGTTAGTCCTCTTTCGGGGCCGCATTCTCCTATCTGAAGTCACATGTGCCCCCAAATAGGGGGCATCATTTGGGGTTTACACATGGTACCAATATAGTTCATTCTACAATTTAGTCTATAGTTTGGTCTAAATTTTAGTCTACGATATCTGATTGGGTTTAGATAACTCTATGAACCCCATACACGGTGGATTTTACAGGGAAAATTTTCCTTAGCATTTTGGGGAGAGATTACAGGATTGGAGGATACACAGAATTTCATCCCTACACTACTTCAGCCAGTGGTGTCAAATAGCCAAAAAAATAGACAGATCAAATCTCTTCACTAATCTCAGGGAAATAGTTATAGGTTAGAGAGTAACACAACTTTCTCCCTACACTTCTTCTCATACCATAAGTACCATGATATTTCATAAAAACTCACATTTCTTTGAAAGTTACAGGATATCCTTTTCACGCCCCCTTTTAAATCATCATGGATCAAGTGCACATCTTCTTTTTCATTTCCATTTTCATACTATTTTAACATGATGTTTTACTTATATACATGCATTTTTTACACATATATATGCGTATTTAACTACTTGATCATCTTCTCTTTTGTAGCTCCATTTGTATGGGAAGCAATTAGTAAAAAAACACACACATGGAGAGTACATCACACATGCAGTAATAACCATGTACGTCCACTAAAACATTACCATATATACATGCATTTTTTACACATATATATATGTATTCGACTACTTGATCATCTTCTCTTTTGTAGGTCCATTCGTATGGGAAGCAAGTAGTTAAGAAACACACACATGGAGAGTACATCAGACATTCATTAATAACCATGTATGTCAACTAAGAACATTATCATATACACATGTTATTCTACCCTAGGTTCACTTTCATTACTTTTTACACTTTTTCTTCTTTAGTCTCCATGCTCCATCTATTTGTCATTCCACACTTTGTCTAGTCCTTTAGCAAATTGCTAATCAATGTACATGAATTATCAGGTATGCATCTCTATCTACTTTATGGTACCAATCTTTCTGCTCACCAACATAAAGTGGGGGAAAATGTAGTCACTAAATCATGCACTTGGAGTCATTATTTAGTCTCGGTCTCATACTACTATTCATATGGTTCTTGAGTGAAAAGAGTAATAACTAACCCATGTCTTTGGCCTTTTTACTTTTCTTTCTACCATTAATTTTTATCTTTCACCCATTCTATATTGTCATTTTGCATTCTTCATATTTTCGACTTGGGCACCTATCCAAGGACTACAAAAGAACTAAGCGCCCTAGTCCCTCCGGGGTGCCTTGATCATCTTTGCACTTTAATCTCACCTTTTGGCACTTTCTAGCCATTTGAGCTTTATATTACTTTGGCTGGTCGGTCCTTTTCATGGTTACTTACAAAATTAGAACAAGAGAATCATATAAATATAAAGTTATGATACCATAATGAGGAACTAATCACTAAGCACTACTATGATAACCTAAGGTGATCTCCATTAGAGAATCCATTTCCATCCATCTAGCTCCATCACAAGTTACATATGTATAGGAGGGAATTTTATTCTATTCCATCGACCATTTTAATACATTTCTACACACACTTATTGCTTGTTAATTTCACAAAGTATGAATGACACAAGAACACCTAGGGAATTATTGCACACATAAGAACATAAAACTACATTGGCTCTGAGATGTAGTGTAGCACTCAGTTAGTATGTCTACCATTGTGGCCATTGAGGACAATGTGATCCCTTCATATGAATCTTTATTTTTTATGGGTTTGATGCTTGTCTTACGGTTTTTACAAGTCACATCTTCATTTTTTATTTCCAGTGACATATCACAAAGTCTAGCCAAGCTAGTGTGGTAGGAAGAGAGCATAGGAAATAACTTAGTGACACATTAGAGGAGGGTTACAGAGACTTTTCATAGACCATGGCACCCATATCTCGTACTAGTCCTGCCCACAGGGCCACCGTGCCTTTCAAGCACCTCAATCCATTTATATTTCCCAAATATGCACTTTTCTAGACCTTGGCACATGCATTTCCTCCTCATATTTCTCCAGTCATCTCTATAACATATCCGATCAAACTCATCAAATTATCTCGAGTTATTTCTAACTATCTTTACACTATAGGGTTTTACATATCTACTTTCCTAGTTGGATAGGTCATTTCTTCCTTTTTTTTGGTTACCTCTTATTTAATTTTGTACTTTTAGATTAACTTCTAAAATCCCCATTTTTATTTAATCATATCGATAATGAGATATTAAATAATGATGGGATGTGATAGAATTAAGATAGGAAATTAGGAAATTAGAGGAATAAATGGGATTTAGGAGGGAACTAGGAATTTGAATAGGGATATGGGTGTGAGTGTGCACATTGATGATGAATAGAAAGAGAACGCAGGATGAGGAAAATGAACAAAATTTTGGTTTCTACATTTTGCCCTTTTGTCAATTGGTTTGTTTTAGGAAAGCTGCCAGAACAAACTAGAAGTGATAGAATATGGTTGAGGTGTTCCCCCTCAAACTAGGGATCAATGACACAAAGAAAATATATTACTAGTTTGACATAGATAGATGGAACAAGGAAGAAAAAGGTGAAGAGATATGACCATCAATAAGGACACGATAAATAAAAATAAATAAAGTAGAAATCATAGAAACACATTAGTAAGGAACATATAATCTCCTCAATAGAGGTGATGTTGATGTCCTACTTACCCATGAGTCGAAAAATATCACCGCACTATGGATAGAATCCAATGGTAATCCACTTGGTTGGATGTGGAAGCCATGAGACCAATGGTTCAAAGGCATACATAAAAAATTCCCAAAAATGTTAGTATGGTCAAAATAATAGTCCGATTAATGTCGTGCAACAAGTTGAAGAAAAATAGTATATGATATCCTTCAAACATGAGGAATCGAGTAATTATGCATGCCCCAAAAGGTAACATAGATATGGTGCCCCAAAATAGAACATAGAAATGACTATAAAGTGGAATGCTGGATATGATGAACTATGTGCTAAAAGATAGGGTAATAAGAAAAAATAGAAAAAATAAATGATGTAAGGAAACAAACAATGTGTCATGGGTGACACACAACTCTAAAGTAGAAGAAAATATAATTTAGGTAAGTGGATTTGAGGAGACAGGATGGTGGATGAATAATAGAGTTGGGTCGATGGTGACTAGGTTAGGTAGATGATGATTTGGCTTGGGTTGACAGCGATTGGGTTGGCGTGACTATAAAAGTGAGGGAGATGGCTAACAAGTATCATTTAAACAAACTTATTTTGATGATTCACAGCTTTGAGTGATATAAAAGCCCAATATTTGAGCCAAATTGATGCCAGTAGAGGTTGAAGAAAGTGCCAAAGATCTCGGAGAGTAGTGAGTGATAAAACTATGCTTTTTATTGTATTTGTTTTTTTTGGATTTTTAGGCACCAAAGGCCGATCGGATGTGACTAGGGGTAGTCTTCGTCGACTAGCGTAAGACAACATAGACCAAGTAGTGTTCGGTGTTGATTGGATAGATTAAGGATTTCTTGAGAATTTTATATGATGAGGGGGTTGGGGCTAGGAGGAATACGTAGAATGTCGAGATGATGTGTGCGCGTCGTAGAGAAAGATCAGTGACTGCGAAGAACTCCTTTTTGTCTTGGAAGGACTACCTGCAAATAAGAACACAAGACCACAAGATTTTAATTAGACAATAAATGAGGAAACTGCCTTGGGCCCAGGAAATATAAAACTTCCTTTCGAAGGTGGTCAGTTCCCTTGCTAATATGAATTAACACAAAAGACTATAAAATATCAATTAAATTGCTTTGTTAGGTAGGTAGGGAAAATTTGGTTATTGGTTATAGTCAGTATAACCGATGCGGTTACTGATAACCGATGGTGGTTACTGATGACCGATATCGGTAGAGTCTAGGATCTGAAGGTTAGTTGTTTTGTGGGGTGGTGGTGTTATTTGGTAGTTGTGTTATTTGTAGGGCTGTATATAGGTAATATTAGGAAATAGGGTGATGAGATCTAGATGAATGACAGTTAGATGCAATGACACGTTGGGTAGTGGATCCAAGAATGGATTTGTGAGGACTTATGATTCAAAAAGTTGAAGAAATGTTATTAAAGAGTACATGCGCAAAGAAGTAACTACTGCGATTATTCGCGGAGATGCAAGTCCAAGAGTTCTGATGGCAAAGGCAGAACTGAGGTAGGATGGTCTGGCACACAGCAGATCAAATCAGCTGAGTATCACAGGGCTCTGGTATCTAGTTGCAGTCCTGGGCTTGCTCTCCCTTGCTGCTAACTCTCCTTGTCTCTTCACTTGTCTCTGCTCAGTCAAGTAAAGATCAGGGTTTTCTCGATCGCTCCTGATGCTCTTTCTTGATTCAAAGAATCCTTTTCTCTGATCCAAAAATGAAATTCCGATCCTTTGTTTTTGGTTTGGGGAGGCCATTTACAGGGAACCGATGGCGGTTACGTAACCGACGGCGGTCGAGTAGGAACCGGCATCGGTAAGGAAAAAGTAGGCTATTTTTAGTAAAACAGCCCACCTTCCTGCTTTTCTCCGAGAGATTAGTTGCGGGCTTGGTCAAGTGACTAGAAGGTCGGTTTTAGGTGCGAGAAAGGGGTCCTTAGTCATGGGTGTAGGTGTAGACCAAGTTTTAGGTTTTAATTAGGTTAGTTTAGGATTAGGGCTAGGTCATGATGAGGTGGCAAAATGAGGTGGTAGGTGAGGTGATGGGGATTTATCAATTACAAGGTAATTAATAAATAATTGTGTAAGGTTTAGGTAATGAGGTTAGGTTGCGAAATGGGATGCGGGTCACAAGGGGTCGTAAGACACGAATTTGGTGTCTACATTAGCCCCTTATTGTCGTGTAGCTTGTGTTGTAAAGCTGCGCGGACAATAATATGAAGTGGTTTCTCCTGTTAAGGATATAGGTAATCCCCCTCAAATCTATCACAGATTGAGTGAACGGGAAATCAGGGATAGGGTTGATAAAGGGTAAATGTTGTAGAGAGGATGGTAAGGTGGTGGGGTAGGTCCAAGGAAGCAGACGCATGTTGAAATGCAATAGTACGACTAGGGTACATGATTTGACGAGCAAACCAGCAATGTATAGGCAAAGGTCGATAGTTTATCCAAACAAGGGTGATATAATCCTGGTATCCAAGGCATAGGAAGTAGCTCGGGGTATATAACGAGGTAAGGTACGGGAGCGTTTAGGCGTGTTCGGCGGTACCAAATGGTTGGTTTGGTTGAGATAAACGTCACGGTCTAAGTCAGGCAAAGTTGGTCGACAGATCAAGTCGAGGACCCTAATCATGCTAAAACACGAAGCAGGTGAGCTCGATTGAACAAAAAGGTAGGATGGATGGATAAAATAAAACGTTGATTGTGGGTATGGTGGTATTAAAGTGATACGGCCGTGGGTCGGGCCAAGTTGTTGGGATTCTGACCTTGGGTCGGGCCGGATGGTATTTTGGGTGGGCCAATTGGGTGAGGCCTTGGGTCGGGCCTTGGGTGGCGGCTTTGGGTGGAGTCGGATGGGTAGGGTGAGGCCTTGGGTCGGGCCAAATGGGTAGGTTGAGGCCTTGGGTCGGGCCAAATAGGTAGGTTGAGGCCAAATGGGTAGGTTGAGGCCTTGGGTCGGGCCAAATGGGTAGGTTGAGGCCTTGGGTCGGGCGAATGGGTAGGCCTTGGGTCGGGGGTAGGAGTGAAATAGGTAGGTTGAGGCCTTGGGTCGGGCCGAATAGGTAGGTTGAGGCCTTGGGTCGGGGAATAGGTAGGTTGAGGCCTTGGGTCGGGCCGAATGTGGTAGGTAGGTTGAGGCCTTGGGGTCGGGCGAATAGGTGGGTTGAGGCCTTGGGTCGGGCCCGAATAGGTAGGTTGAGGCCTTGGGTCGGGCGAATAGTACGAGTGAATGAGAGGTGGATAGGCCTTGGGTCGGGGGCCGAATAGGTAGGGTAGAGGCCTTGGGTCGGGCGTATTCACATGGGTAGGATTGGCGGCCTCGGTGGGGGTCGGGCCAAAGCCGTAGTACCTTTGAGGCAGGGAGGCCTTGGGCGGGATCACGATCATTGGTTGGGGATGAGGCGTGGGTCTAAGTAAATGTTATCGAGGTATAAGCCAAAGACCCTGCGTGTCGATGATAGAGAAGATGTATTTGTTTAACATCTAAATAAAACTGAATATGTATGTTGATTTGAGTTATGATAATAATAAGAATGTTTTCGTTTTGTTTTGAAAAAAGGATAAAGAGGAATGTGATTAAATAGAAATACACCAAAAATATTTATATTTACCACACATGATAGGTTATGGTAGGGGATGGTCGAGCTAACCTTGGGAGACCCCATGTCTCCGAAGTGCTGCCTACATAGCCCATTGCACAAAGCAAGGAGGGGCCTCAGACCGATGTAGTTCTCCCTTAGGATCAGGGAGAGGTGAATTCAGGCAATTTGGTACGGTTTAGGCAATTGGTTGGTTGGTAAGAATATTGATATTAATATTGGTAAGGTAAGGTTGTTGGTGTCGGTAATGAATTGGTGATGTTGTAAAAGGTATAAGGGAAGCGAAAGTTAGCCTACCCAAGTAGAAGGAACCATGTCTGATTAAGATCAACACACAATCCTAGATGCGAGGCAAAGCGGAAAGAGTGCTCCGTAGGTGAAAAGAGCTAAACAAACCACACAACGTAGAACGAGCTTGAAGCCCTAGGTACCGTGCATAGACGAGAAGTCCATAGGTGAAAAGAGTTGTATGATCACAATATATCGGGTGTACGTTACGTCCCTTGAGTTGAAACAAATGGTGAGGTGAGGTGGATGATATAGGTGAGGTACGAGAGAACTTATTACAAAGTGAGTGTTACGGCGAAGAGAACCTACCCTAAATAGACAAGTCCATGACCCAAAAGTTCTTTTTGAATGAGGCTTTTATTTTCTTGAATATAGGTGATCGATGCGGGAAGTCTCTGAGGATATTGATTGTGCTATTCTTGAGGTCTTCACGAAGGTGATCAATGCGAGAAGCTTCGATAAAAAGGCATTGTGTATAAATTTGTCCTTCGAGGAGCGAGTCTATTTATAGTAGCGAGATATGATTTTAGTGCATTTGTCCTTGGGGAGCGATCTATATAGAATAGCAGCAGCAATAATTTGGCATATAGCTGTCCTTCGAGGAGCAGTCTATATATAATTTAGATAGCTAGATGTTCTTTTGGCGTGAAGCATCTAGTTTGGTAGGAAGTTTGACTCAAGAAAATCCCATAAGAATACGGCTTATTTTAATACTTTGAAGTCATGGACTAGACTAAAAAGGGAAGGCATCGTTTAGGTGAGGTGAGAATCAAACTATGTGAGCTTGATTTTTATTATGAGGTGTAGGAAGCGAAGTGCATGTGGTGGTATGTGAGCTCAAGGGACGAGCAGTAGGTAGATAAGAAGTGATATAACACTAAATTCAACAGTAGAATGGTGAAGATGCAAGGCATTAAGGGGTTCGAGCTCGGGTTTACCATTAAGCGAAGCTAAGCGATAAGTGCACGATCCATAGGTGTGAGTGATTATATAAGGCCCAATCGATTGGGAGCAAATTTTCCACGTTTGCTCTTTTCTAGTTTGGTGACATGTTGATTCTCTTTGAGGACAAGATCACCAACCTTAAAAAGGTACGCTCATGAAGTCGCTTATCATAAGCACGTTTGATGCGTTTTTGATAGATTTGAAGGTGATCAAAGAGCTGTAAGATGGCGTTCGTCAAGAAGCTCCAATTGGGCTAACCGCTCTTGGCGGAAATCATCGTTGGTGAGAATATCTGAAGAGATATTCTAAGGGAGGGTATTTGTATTTGAGAGGAAAAACGGCCTCGGTACCGTATACGAAAAGAAAAGGTGTGGCATTAGTAGAGTACGAATGCTAGTACGATAAGCCCAAAGGGCAAAGGGAATGTGATCGTGCCAATTTCTTCCGGATTCATTGACAACTTTCATGAGGATTTTGGTTAGGGTTTTATTAGAAGATTGGCTGACCATTGGCCTGCGGATAGTAAGGCGATGAGAAACTAAGTTTGATACCAAAGTTGTCACAAAGGTCTTGTAACAACTTGTTTTTAAAAGATTTACCATTATCTGTTATTAGGCGATGAGGAATACCAAAACGACAGATAATGTGATGGTTAATGAATTCGACAATTTTTCCTTTTTGATTGAAATGAGTGGAATAGCCTCCACCCATTTTGTGTAATATTCGGTGGCTGTGATTATCCATCGGTGACGTTGTGAAGAGGACGGGTGAATCTCACCAATAAGGTCTAAACCCCATTGTGAGAAGGGCCAAAGATCTCGAGCGACCTGGAGCGGGTGGCTAGGAGTATGTTGAAGGTTGGCATGTTGTTGACACATAACACAACGCTTAACATATTCGTAGCAGTCGTTATTGAGAGTAGGCCAATAATAACCAAGGCGAAGGATTCGTTTAGCCACGGCAAGGCCACTAAAATGTCCACCACAAATCCCATCATGGACTTGTTGGATGGTATAGGTGACCTCCGCGCCGGTTAGACAGCGAAGGAGGATACCATCAAAGCCACGTTTATAGAGGAGTCCCCCCATGACAACATAACGTGAAACACTTTTAAGAAAAGCACGTTTGCCGTTACTAGTAAGGTCAGGTGGGAGAATAGAGATTGTAAGATAGTCGTGAAATTGGTGGTACCAGGTATCCTGTGAATTAGTAGACACAGTATTTATCATACAAACTACCGGGGTTGAGTAGGATGGGGCAAAAAGTTGTTGGACCACGACGAATAATTCAGAGTCAGTTGATGAAGCTGGAATTTGTGAGGCTAAGCAAGCCATAGTATCCGCAAATTTGTTAGTGGAGCGGGGAATGGTTTGGATAGAATAGTGAGTAAATAAGGCTAGAAGTGAGTCCACGTAGTATTTGTACTTTTGAAGTTCCTCATTTTTACATTGGTAGATGCCCATAACTTGATTGACTACCAATTGAGAGTCGCCAAAAATATTGATAGATTTGATACCTAAGTGTATCGCGAAACTTGGAGACCAGAACAAGGGCCTCGTATTCCGGTTGTATTATTAGTGCAGGGAAATCAAGCCGGAATGAAAGAGGCATAGGTTCGGCGTCGAGAGGATTAGAACAACGCCGGCCCCTCCGCCGCGCTGGCATTTAGATCCATCGAAGAAGAGGGTCATTTGATACGACTCTTCCCCGAGTGAAAGAGTGGCGATGAGTTCGTCGGGGAATGTAAAATTGGTAAATTGTTCCCCAGGTAAAGGGGCTTCCGCAAGTTGGTCTGCGATGGTTTGTCCTTTGATTGATTTCTGGTGGACGAACTCAAGGTCGAGGTCGGCGAGGAGCATGAGCCATCGGGCGTGCGTTGGTTTAGATGAGGTTTGGCATACATGTAATGGATGGGGTCTGTGTTGGTGATGACGAAAGTTTTGTGATTCAGAAGGTAGTGTCGGAGCTTGGTAGCCACGAATGATAGGGCTAGGCACAACTTTTCTACATGTGTATACCTAGTCTCATAATCCACCAAAGTCGACTTATATAATAAAGCGGCTTGTTCTCGATTTTGAGTCACGATGTGCAAGCATGGCCCCTACTGGCGTGGTCGGTGGCGGAAAGGTAAAGGTAGAAAGGGCGGTCGTCTTGAGGTGGGATAAGCACGGGTGGCTGCAAGAGATAAGTTTTGAGAGCTTCAAAGGCTTGGTGGCACTCTTCACTCCATTGAAATTCAATGTCCTTTTTAAGGAGGTGATGGAAAGGTTGACATCGATCAGAGTTGGGAGATGAAAGCGTCGGATAGATTGTAACTTACCTTGTAAGCTACGCAATTGTTTGAGATTAGTAGGTGGGGGCATTTCTATGATAGCTTTGACTTTAGATGGATCGACCTCAATGCCACGCAAAGAGACGATAAAACCAAGAAGCTTTCCCGAAAGGACACCAAAGACACATTTCTTTGGTTGAAGATGGACAGAATATTGTAATGAGTGATCAAAAATAATGGTTAAAACATCGAGATGTTCAACTGCGATGTTTAGACTTGCCAAGAAGATCGTCGGCGTAATCTTGAGGATAGTGTGCATAATGTCATGAAAAATGTAGGTCATAGCTTTTTGATAGGTCGCGCCCAGCATTCTTAAGGCCAAATGGCATTACACGGTAAGAAGGTTCCCGAGGAGTTATGAAGGTAGTTTTGTGTTGATCGGCGAAGCTGACCAAAATTTGGTTGTATCTGAAAAGCCATCCATGAGAGAAAGCATTTCATGACCCATGAGTGAGATCAACAAGTTGATCAATACTTGGGAGGAAGTCATCCTTAGGGCAAGCGAGGTTAAGATCCCGGAAATCCGTGCATATCGAAGTCCCCGTCGCTTTAGTAGTGAGTGCGATGTTAGAAATCCATTGAGGATAGTCGATAGGCAAGATGAAGGAAGCGAGAAAGAAGTCGTTGAAGCTCTTCTTTGACCAAGAGGGCAATGCGTGGATGCATTTTTCTCAGTTTTTGTTTGACTGGTTTGGAATCGGGGTTTAGAGTGATGTTATGGACGGCAATGGTAGGATCAATTCCTGGCATGTCAGCGTAAGACCACGCGAAAGCTTGGTTGCGAGCACGGAGGAAAGTAGTAAAGGTGACTTGTTCTGATGTGTTAAGGGATTGTCCGATCTTCACAATGTGAGGATCCTCCTCCGTGTGGATGTTGATTTCTATAGTAGATTCGTTCAGCATGGTTTGGGTTTCAGATGGTAAGGCTCGTTGAATATAAGAATCATCCGCGCCAAGGTAAGTGAGGATGGAGTCATCATCCTGACACTCAACAACATTAATCAAAGGCGAATCCTCTTGATCATGCGGATACGAAGGGAAGAGAAGATGGGTCCTCATTATCGCGTTGATAAGTGAGAGGACCTATGAAGATAGCATTTATGAAAAAAAAAAAAAAAAAAGTTAGGAGGGATAGATTCAGGGTCTATAGATTCTGTGGGTGATGATGGCAAAGTGGGTGATGATGGTTTGGTAGGGGTGACGTCGTCTTCTTCCAGAATACAGCTGACACGAGGTGTCTCCTGTGTAGGTGTTTCAGGAAAACCGAGACCACTGCGATCATTGTGTTTGCGGGTAGTCACGGGAATGAGTGTATGTCGGCCTTGTTCGTAAAGACCAAAACCAAAGCCTTTCCAAGCACAGCGAGTCAAGAAGGTGAGGGCGAAGCGATGATTTGTCAAGTATTGAAAATCGGATTGGAAGGGAACCACACCAAGAGGAGGTTCAGGGGTAATGGAGGATGCGTCAACACCCCCATACGTTAGGTTGGTGCGGCAATGGGGTGGTCCGTAAGAGATTACCTCCCCCACGCGACGGTCGTAGGTGGGATGTGCATGTAATTGTCCGTACTCCTGCGGGGTAGGGAAAGAACTAACGTTATATAGGCGGTACTCCCCCAGCGTAAGGCGTTGAAAAACATCTACTAAGGGGTCGGAGGTTGGGATGTTAGCTGCGGGAAGGGAAGTGGTTTTTGCGACGGTGGTTTCATCAGTTGAAGGCGTAGGCGCGGTTGAGGTGGATGGTTGAGGTACATTTGAAGAGGATGGTTGGGTTGAATGTATGGGTGTCTTGATTGGTATAAGCACATCGTTAGGGCGGTATAACATATTGCAGGTTTTAAAGGGGGGAGGATCAGCTTTTACGGTGTAGGACTTCCCCTCGTACTCAAATTTTATGCATCTATGTAATGTTGAGGGAACGCATCCCATGGCCGGATCGAGGGCGACCCAGCAATATATTATATTGGAACTCTCCCTCGAGGACATAGAAGAGTTCGGGTAAAGTACGTGGTCTACCCGAATGTTGAGGATCACGGTGCCTAAGGTAGAGGTAATAGCGTCATTGAATGACCATGACATGATGGGGTTGGCACACATGTAGCTAGAAGGGATATTCATTTGTTGAAAAGCTTTTGAAGAGATGATGTTTAGGCTAGCACCCCGTCAATCATAACACGACGTACGAATGTCCCGGACGTAAGTTTGAGATGAAAGCAGAGGCGAGTCGGGATCTTACTGTACCAAAATCGACAATTTCATCTTGAGCGAAGCTGCGGCGGCTTGTGGTACGAGAGACGAAGTGGTTGGGGCGGTGGGTTGTTTGGTGAGAGAGGCAACGTGATTGGGTGTTAGAATGGAGGCAACGGGAAGGGTTTCATTAGGTAAGACCTCGATCCCCTGAAGAATTTCAACGAGAGCTTGTCGATGAGATTTGAAGTCGAATGAGATCATATAGTGTCATTTTACGGGTGATTGGTGAAGGCTGTTTGATCATGGCTCGATGGGCAGCTCCATTAGAGCGGGGTAAGCGGGTCCACGAATAACCACTTTGGGTGGTGGTGCAATCGGGATCTTTGGACGGAGAAGAGAGGGCGAGTGTGCTTTCTTTCGCTTTCTCATTGTTTTTTGCGCTCGAGTAGCAACACTAATCATATTAATCTCGTAGACCCAGGAGATGAAGAAGATGATTGGGATAAATCATGGTCTTGAGAGGTGGGGTTGTAATAATGACGAGATCTTGGTGAGGCGGGGACGGATGGTATAGGAGGGAATGGAAACTAAAGGTCTCTCCCTTCGTAAGTTGTCTTTCTTAACCTTTCTATCGGGAGAGGTAGTGACGAAGGATGGTTTTAAAGCTTTGCATCCCTCCACATCATGTCCTGGTGTGCGGTGATAAGCGCAGATCTTAGACTCATCATAACCTATAGGTCGAGGTTTAGACGGGTCATAAGGTCTAAGTGGGGGTAGGGAAATGGTCGCATTCTCTACTAACATAGCAAGGATTTTGGCGTAAGATCCTTTGAGTGGGTCAAAATCAGAAGAGGATGAGGGTATTGATTGCGCGGGTTTTGGTAATGTTTGGGCGTGGTTGGTTCGTATGGGTGGTGGTTTAGCCGAGGGGTGTTGACACGTGTTTTTCACTAAACGTGGTTTCTTTGGTGCAGAAGCTATATTGGATGATGAGGCCACAGATGGTGTGGTATCAGAAAACAACCACGGGGAAATAGGAGTGACCGAAAACAAATCTTTTGATGATGGAATTTGTTTAGGGTTGATAGGTGGACAGGATACGCGGAGTGACGGTGTTGCTATACCCTGGGATCTCTGTATGTGTGCAGAAGGCGTAGGTCGCTTTAAAGGAAACGCAGGAGGTATGATATATTGATGTAAGGTAGAGGGATGGGGTCCCAATATGGAAGGTAGGTGTGACGATGATGGTTTTAGTTGTGATAGAGGCATAGGTTGAGGAGATTGAGTCTGTCTCTTAATGGGGTGGACGGCTTTATTTTTAGATAAATCAAGCCGCTTAGGTGGGTGTGTTAGACTGGGTATGGGTAAGGTCCCAAGCGTAGGGGAAGATTTGGCTAAGTTAATAGAAGTGGACTGGGCATTTGGTAGAGGTGAGGGGGTGAAGGTGAGAACATGGGCATTTTAAGTTTACGTAAACACTTCGGGTATATGGTGGAGGTCTCGGGATCGGTCATTTGCATTTGAGTAGAATATGGCGTACTCAAAGCGTTCCCATAGGATTGTCTATCTTACGTGGAATGCAGTCCTCACGTGTGAATGTGAAATTTTGTACGGAAGAAAGGTGGGTTGTGATTCCGGTCCCTTTGTGGGTGTGATACGAGGGGGGTAAATGAGGCCTTTGTATCAATAGATGTCAAGAGGTCGACCGGTTGTTGAAAAGATTTAGGTGATGAAGGACTAATAGGTAGGAGGGCATGTTCGAGAGGATCCGTCATGGTTAAAGAATTTGGTGATGTCGGTGCAAGAGATTCCTCATCTAAGGATGTCAAAAGGAGTGGCGTACCTTCCTCTTGTGCAGCAAGAGGGGTAGAAGGGGAAATCTGGGAAATAGATAGGTTAGATAACATCCGTTCGCAATCTTGTAGGGATGTGGTATAAGAAGACTCATCGATGGGAAGAGAATGCAGGCGTTAACTCCTTTATGGGTAAAGGAATGATTTCGCTTTGGTTTGATGGTGGTAAAGGAGGTTCGGGCTCTGTGTTAGTGAAGAGGCTTGATTCAAAATTTTCTCGATAGAGGCTTTGGGTGGGTATCAAAGCTGCATGGATCTCATGAACACTCTCCTCGGCTAAGATATCTGGTTTACGTTCTTTGTTGGAAGAGTGATTCGGGAATGGTTTGTTAAAGATTTTCAAATTTCGGTTGGCGGGGCATTAGGATTATCGAGGTTATATCCCTGCGTCGACCATTTCTGCACTATGTTTTTCAACATCTTGCAGTTTTCATGACTATGTCCTTCACACGGTGGAAGTTGAGAAGTCATTTTCTTTGTACGAGGAAGGTATGGCGCGAGTGGAATCAAACCCGGAATGAGGTTTAACAGGAGGTAATGTAATGGCTCCTGCTTTGAGCAATTTTCCAATATCACACCATATGTTTCTCCCGAGGAGTGTAGTTGATGGGCTCGGCTTTGTACTTATAGGTGGTTTTTGGTGGGTATTGGGACGGCGCTTGAGATTTGACCATCACCGCGTGGACAGCTCCTTTTGATTTAGAAGAAGTGGACGCGTGAGGAGTGGTGGTATTTGGTTTATTGGTAGAATCGGGAGTTCGGAAATTGGGGTTTTTTGTTGCGACCGCAATTTCTCTTCCTCTAAGGCTCGAATCTCTAGTTTTGAGCCATAGTAAAGGCTTCATCGAATGTATGGAAAGTTTGAATTTGGAGGTAGGAGAAATGTGCTTAGCACATGCCCGCGTGAAAAGTTCGATAAGTTCGGTTTGAAAGGCAAGGCATATGTAAGTTGGTTGATAAGGCCGCGCCATCGTCGTCAACGAAATCTGCGATAGATTCGTCTTGGTGTCGAATGGCATAAAGGTCGGTGATGGATACTTTCTTAGCAATGTTAATGGAGAAGTGATCAAGAAAGATTGGGCTAGTTGGTTAAAAGAGAAGATTGAGTCTTTGGGTTAAAGCCTTTGTACCACTCAAGGCGAGTCTGATAAGGACATGGGAAAGGTGCTTGAGTAACAAGGCATCATCATGGGCAATCAAATAACAAGCATGTCTAAATGATCGCAAGTGTTGTTGAGGATCCTCTTTACTTATTAAAGCGAGTAAATTTTGGTAACTCCCATTGAGGAGGATATGAATGAAGGGGACGAGAAGGGTGAATGGGCTCCGACAAACTTGCTCGTATGTCAAAGCGCTACGACTTCTGAAACAGAAGCCTCCAGGTTTTGCATTTTGTCCATCATTTGTTTAATTAGATCAGTAGTTGGATGAGATGATGGTGTGGTTGTGGTAAACGGAGGCAAATTGGGCCAAGGACCACCGCTAGACCACTGGTGGGGTTAAGTGTTGATAAGGTGTGGAGGATGAATATGTTGAGGCAACCGAATAGGGATGTCCCATATAGGATGTTGAGGTCATTGGATACGTGTATGGGAATGAAAAGGTAGGCGGAGCTTGAGAAGGAAAGCTCGTGTGGATAGGTGGCAAGAGAGCAAGTCATGAATGGAGCGGTCTGCAAGAGAGATGAGGTAGGGGCAGTCGGCGGTAATGATATGTGGGGTCGAGGTTAACCAACGGAAAGCCAATCTGAGTCGTATGAACCTCTGAAGCCGTCGGATTGGGAGACGGGGCTAGAGATGCAGGAAGCAAGGCGGTATTATCAGGCGGAGTGGGAGCTAAATGAGCAGCTATACTAATAGGCATACCAACAAGGAGCTGACCATCAGGCGTACGGTCAGGGGTATGAGACAAATAGTATTATACAGCACTAGAATTAGCATCCAGAAACTTGGCGAAGTCCTTATCTCCCACAGGAATTTTAGGAACCTCACTGGTATCGTAGGATTCCCCACAGAATGTGAAGGGGGTGATTCAGGCAAAGAAACAGAGCAAGCATGTGAAACCATGGCGGCGGCTTGCTTTGAGTGATAACAACCATGGACAGGAGTTCACGGAAGGGTTTCAATCATCAGGAATAGAAACAAACTCAGGTAGTAAAATTGGTAGGTTCTTTGGTTTGTCGGGGGTGGAAAAGACGATAACCGATATCGGTCTAGTAACCGATGTCGGTTATACTATATAGCGCGTCGGTCAGGTAACCGATGTCGGTGTAAGAAGTCTGGGCTAACAAGATATAAAAAGGCTGCTAATTTGATTTTTAACAACGTTTAGTATACTTGTCCAATTATTGATCACAGAAGATAGAGTATGAGAAAGAAAACAGAACTAAAAACAAGCAAGATGCACACAAATCCAGAGATTAACCCTAGGGTTAATTTTAATTATCGTGGGCTTATGCCTTTAGACGTAGAATGATGTCAGAATCCTAAACAAGAGACTTAGGGGAAATGTCAAGTTGTTTTGGCTTATAAGGTTACCTCAATCGGGCGGAGGAATACCGCGGAAAAAAGGGGATGTTTGAGCTGTTGTGTTAATTGTGAAGTGATTCGGTATGTGTTGTGCAGTGAATGTAAGATTAATTTCTGTCAATACCGTGGATATCACCCCACGTGTACGACACATTACTTAATCTCGTTCACTAGAATTGAAAAACAACAAGCGAGGAATGCAATGCACGTGTTTTAAACCCAAATCGAAAATTATGTTCGATGAAGCAAGAGAGATGACTTTCACTAATGCGAAACTAGGAAAGCAAGACAAATTCTTTACGAAATATATAACAAAAGCAGCAACAACAAGTATGCTTCCTAAAATGAAAATAAGCAAGAGCGAAACCCAAGATGGGTCCCCCAGTCGTGCCAAAATGTTTCACTCGGAATGTTTCGTTCCTTTTAGAAAGCAGAGATAAGGGTTGGGGCTAGGAGGAATACTGTAGAATGTCGAGATGATGTGATGTGCGTACCGTAGAGAAAGATCAGTGACTGCGAAGAACTCCTTTTGTCTTGGAAGGACTACTGCAAATAAGAACACAAGACCACAAGATTTTAATTAGACAATAAATGAGAAGCGCCTTGGGCCCGGGAAATATAAAACTTCCTTTCGAAGGTGGTCGAGTTCCCTTGCTAATATGAATTAACACAAAAGACTATAAAATATCAATTAAATTGCTTTGTTGAAGTGGGTAGGGGAAAGGTGGTTATTGGTTATAGTCGGTCGGTATTCGATGGCGATTCTTGATAACCGATGGCGGTTCTTGATGGCCCGATATCGGTAGAGTCAGGATACGAAGGTTAGTTGTTTTGTGGGGTGGTGGTGTTATTTGGTAGTTGTGTTATTTGTAATTTGTATATAGGTAATATTAGGAAATAGGGTGATGAGATCTAGATGAATGCAGTTAGATGCAATGACACGTTGGGTAGTGGATCAAGAATGGATTTGTGAGGACTTATGATTCAAAAAGTCGAAGAAATGTTATTAAAGAGTACATGCAAGTAAGTAGCTTGCTGATTATTCGCGGAGATGCAAGTCAAGAGTTACGATGGCAAAGCGAAAAGCCGAGGTAGGATGGTCGGCACACAGCGAGATCAAATCGGTGAGTATCACGAGGCTCAGTATCGATTGCGATCTGGCTTGCTCTCCTGCTTGCTAACTCTCCTTGTCTCTTCACTTGTCTCTGCTCAGTCAAGTAAAGATCAGGGTTTTCTCGATCGCTCCTGATGCTCTTTCTTGATTCAAAGAATCCTTTTCTCTGATCCAAAAATGAAATTCCGATCCTTTGTTTTTGGTTTGGGGAGGCCATTTACAGGGAACCGATGGCGGTTACGTAAGCAAGCGGTCGGCGGCGGTCGAGTAGGAACCGGCATCGGTAAGGAAAAAGTAGGCTATTTTTAGTAAAACAGCCCACCTTCCCTGCTTTTCTCCCGAGAGATTAGTTGCGGGCTTGGTCAAGTGACTAGAAGGTCGGTTTTAGGTGCGAGAAAGGGGTCCTTAGTCATGGGTGTAGGTGTAGACCAAGTTTTAGGTTTTAATTAGGTTAGTTTAGGATTAGGGCTAGGTCATGATGAGGTGGCAAAATGAGGTGGTAGGTGAGGTGATGGGGATTTATCAATCGAGGACCAATAACTTTTGGTTTCACACTGGAGAGATGAAAATCACATTAGAGGATGTGTATCATATTTTAAGATATGCGATCCAAAGGAACATATATTTCTAATCACACTTTGTAGGGTCAAGGAGATGCACTAAGATGGTTTTTTATTGAGCGGAGGCCTTGCATATAACTTTTACATCAAAATCTTTGCATACTTGAGATCCATTATAATTTGTTAGTGTTAGGAGCCAAGCTGTTATGGTTTTTCATGATAGATATAACCTGTTATGCACTTCTAAATTGAAGTGGGGTGATATTTCCATGGGCCCTAGAAGTAACAATGGAAAATATTGTGGAACACAGGATAGTGTTTGTATTCAAGGAAACTCTCCTTACATAGGTGTGGCATGAGTTTTAAATGGATATGATAGAGAGGAGATCATGTTTGGATGTTGTATTTCTATTGCATTATTAGGGATATGATCACATAGTTGTGGTGAGGCCACCAGGGATTACATGGGTGACAGGAGATCATATATTCCTCACGGTAGGATTTATGTTGTGAGAGCCGATGGCTCATACAGATAGGGAGGAGAGGGTATGTGATATGTATACAAAGAGATTATAGAGCCTCACATTTTATGATGTTATATGGAGGCCATATAAGGGGTTCCCTACATGGCCTAGTGTAGATATTCAACTCATATGTCTAAGGAGAGTGAGATGGTTATATGGCAGGAGACCAGAGATGGTGGAGGCGATACAATTTACATGAGTAATGAGGTAGTTAGGAGTGGTGTAGATGGTGCCAAAGGTGGAAATCAAATAAAAATGTGATGAGGTAGAGTGATATTTTCCTAGTACCATGATGGAAGATCCATTAGTGGAGGTGATGGATCTAGTGGATATAGATGAGGATGACGTAGGGGTTGTAGAGGGATATCTAGATTGGATTACTTGGCAATGGGAATCCTAGAGAGCTAAGGAGGTAGCACTGGTAGGAGAATAGGAGGGAGCTCAAGAAGGTGATAATGGAGATGTAGGTGAAGCAATAGAGTTATCACAATTACTGCACAAAGCTTTATGTGTCTTGTAAGTAGTGGTATACGATGTGCCGAGGAGAAAGATATGATGCACCAAGATTGAGACATGGCTATCTAACAGAGGGATAAATATAAAAGTTAGAGAGATTCCATATGGGCTAGATAAAAAGATATATGAAATCTATGTGAGGTGACAAGGAGTGACTCGGGAGCTGTATAGGGGGACTGGAAATATGGATCCTCTCCCTTTTGTGATGATGGAGCAATATCATGATATACGATATGAGGTGTGATATTATAAGTGCATAGTGATGATGACACTACCTAATGTAGCACACTATGCATCACATGTGGTTAGGGATATGAGATGAATACAACAGATGGCTTCATGAAGTACAACAAGCTCATTACGTAGCCTAGGCATGATGGTGCATAGGCGGAGGTCATGGTCCTATGCCAAGAGACAAAGTCTCAGATTTTTAGTTCACTACCTAGAGATGTATATAATTTAAGATTGATATATCCCAATCGAGTCCTTTCACTAATGTACATACATTTAGATGATATATATATATATACATATATATATATACATATATATATATATATATATATATATTATTTTGTTACATGTCTCATGAACATTGTGATATATGGATGAATAGATTTATGTGATTGACTTATGATTATGTTATGTTGAGTAGTTTATGGTTGTGAAAATTATTCGATAGATATATATGTAATGATGTGATGTATTTATATGATTTTGGATTGGATAATTAATGTGATGGATTTAGATATGAGACTAGATACAAAAATGATGGGATGGACTTAGATGTTGGATTGGATATGAGAATGATGTGATTAGATTTAGAAATTATGTTGATGTGATGGATTTAGATTAGATATGATGTGCTGAATTTATAAATTACATATAGATGATTTGATATAGATGTAGATGTGCCTATTGGATTGATTTGGTGAGATAAAATGATGTAATTAGACCGGATTGGATAGGTTAGAACATAGATCAAAATGGAAATATGTAGGTGGCGGTGATACATAAGAAAAAATGGTTAGCTCGAATAGAACATGAAATTTTGAGGTGATCTATAAGTGAACCTTCATCGTAGTAAGGAGTGCACATGGGATAGATCATTTATGACTGGATTGGAGGTAAAACGTGAAAAAAAAAAAAATCAAAGCAATGCACTTGTAGCCATATGGTAGGTGTTAACACATAACAAACAATATTTTGTCACATGTAAGATCATGAAGAGAACATGGAAGGTGTTAGTATATGCCCAATGTAGACATGAAAATAGTTTCATGTGTAGATTTTATGGGAAAATAGGTTCTCTTTAGGCGGTTTTCCTAGGTATATACCACAAGTTTTAGCATTTGCATAAATTTATCAATGTGGGTAGCATGCTTGTGATGGGAAAGATGATTGATGCGGGAAGATTTCCTAGGATGCATGTTTTTGGATGGATGCATTTTTCTTTTGATATTTTAAAGGTTGATCAATGTGGGAATCCTTTACGAAAATGATATAATAAATTATCCATCCTTCGAGGGAGTGGTATATGATTATGGATGTTTTCTTTGTATTTTTAGCTTTTGATTTAGATGGAAAGATGAAATATGTGATACCTATCCTTCAAGGACAGGTCTATTATTTTGACAATATATTTTTATTTGAACAAACTGAACTTCAAGGGATAATTTGGTATTTTGGATAGTACAACTTTGATTATATAGTTTTCATTCAAGGGAACAATCTGTATGAGAATCCATAGCTTTTATTGATTTTATCATGGATCTTAGGATAGCCTAGTAGACCATTAATTGGGGAGGGAAAATAATTTATAAAAGCTAAACTTGTGGAGATTTACCATACATCTAGTATATAGATAAGAAGGAGATGAATGTAATGATTGTGGGGTTCCCACCTAAAAGGAGGAACTTTTCCATAAGGAATATTCTATGAGCAGAGCCATGGTGCTCATATTCAAGGTCACTAGATAGGATAGTGACAGAAGACCACATGATTCCAAATCATTACGATGGAAAATGGAGAAGGTTAATGATGAAAATGAGATCATTAATGAGACTAAGGTCGTGTTGGAAGGTTTTTTAAGAATATAAAGGCCACAAGTGCAAGGAATTGATAGGTTTGGTTTTTGGTTTAACATCAAGAGAGGCTAAGTGATAGGCCCATGACCCATACTTATGAGTGATAATGTATGTTCCAATCGAGTTTGGATAAATATTTTCCACATTGGATATTTTCAGAGTTGTGACATTATTTTTTTACTTTAAGACAAGATCACAATTGTTAAAATCTCACTCCTTGAGATGTTCATTATAAGTGCATTTGATACGTTATTGATATAATTAATGATGGTAGAGGATGATTAAGTTATGCTTGTCTAGTAGTTCAAGTTGTTATAAATCCTCTTGGTGATAGTCCTTGTCGCCAAATATGAAGTCGCGAAGAGAAACATGCAAGGATGATATTTGGAATTTTAGAGGGAGGATGGTTTTAGATTCATAGAAGAAGAAAACGTAGTAGCACCCGTATAAGTATGGATGCTAGATTATTAATCCCAAAGAGTAAAGGGGATATGAAAGTGCCAATCCCAACATATGTTATCGATAGTCTTGGAAAAATGTTGTGGAAAGTCTTGTTAGTATATTCGGCTTAGATTTTAGCTTGTGGATAGTATGGAGAAGAGAAGCTAAGCTTGTTGTTAAATATGTCTCAATGCTTCTTAAGATATTTCTTTTGAAGTAATTTATGTTTTCCATGATTATTTTGTGAGAAATTTGAAGCAATAGATGATGTGTTGATAGAAAATTTTGATAATTTTGTTATCTTTGTTTGATGCGAGGGAATGGATTACACCCATTTAGTGAAATATTCGATAGTGGTGAGGATGGAATGATGGCATTGATAAGAATAGGGATTTATGTGACCAATGAGATCAAGTCCCCATTATGATAAAGGTTATAGATCTGAAGTCGATTTGCAAATCCTAACTAGGGATATGTGTGAGATTGGAATGTTGATGGAGCTTAAAAAACTTCTATACATGATCATAACTTTCTTGATTGAGCTTGGGCCAATAGTAGCCCATATGAAAAATTTACTTAGGAATGTCCAAACCACTAAATTTTCCACCAAATATGACATCATGGACTTCTTGTATGGCTCAGATACATTCATGGGTGTTAAGCCATTGTAGTAAAATACCATCGAATCTAGAGTTATATAGAATTATTTCAAGGATAAAATTGTGGTTCGCATGTTAAATAAATTACCTCCTATAATTATTAGATAGGTTAGAGGGATTTTATATTGAGAGATAGTCAAAGAATTGGGTATACCAAAGATCGAGATTAGTTAGTTTGATGAGATTGATAGAAGGAATCTAATTGGTATGGGACAATATTGATGTGATGCACAAAAATTAAGAGTTTGGATTCTTCAATTGTCAAAGGGATGAGTGATGAAAGGAATTTCATGGTGTTTGCGAAGAGGTTAGATGAACAAGGAACAATTTGGATAGTGTATTGATTAAAGGCTTCGAGGAGAAAATTGATGATGTCCTTGTATTTTTGGAGGAATTTATTTTTACATTGATAAATTCCCTTGATTTGTTTAACAATAAGTTGGGAATCACCATATATGTCAATAATTTTGATGCCTAACATGATAGTGGTTTGGATTCCTAAGATTAGGGCTTCACACTTGGTCATATTATTGGTACATTTAAAGTTGAGCTTATAGGAGATGGGTATAGGAGTTCCTCAAGGAGGAATAATGAAAAATCTAGCACCTACCCTCTGAAACTTAGAACCATTAAATAATAGTGTCATTTTAAGGTGGAATACTCATGATCGATCACATTGATAGATTTATCATTAGATTTCTTGTGGGGGAGTTGATTATCGGAAGAAGAGGCTTTAACAAGTTGATCAATGATATCCTATCCCTTGATTGATTTTTGGGAGATGAACTTGAGGTTAAAATCAATCATGATCATGATCCATCGAGTGATACGATCATTATGATAGGCTTTGGAATGCATGGTTTAAAGGGGGTTAAAGCTAGTGATGATTTATGTCTCATGATTGAGAAGGTAGTGTCAAAGCTTGGATTTCGCAAACTATAGAGTGCAAAATAAAATTTCAGCTTAGTGTAATGGGTTTCATAGTCATGAATAATGTGAATGATATAATAAATAACCTTCTCCCTACGTTGCTTATCATGGTGTGCCAACAGGGGACCTAGAGCATGGTGGGTGGCAGAAATGTAGAGATATAATGACTCCCCATCATGTGGAGGTGTGAGAATTGGTCCAGTGATAGAAGATATTTATTAAGTTCATCAAAAACCTTTTCATAGCTATTATCCCACTAGAAGTGGGTGTTTTTTAGAAGAGATGATCGAAACGTTGGAAATGACTATAAATTTTTAAAATGAAATGACGGACTCGATAAATTCAGCCTTAGAGAGTAATAAGTTTCTTTAGATTTATATAGGGAGGCATCTCAAGGATGGCGTTGATCTTTGTGGGGTCAACTGCAATACCCCTTTATGGAAATGATGAAACCAAGGATTTTTTTAGTTATAACTCCAAACACACACTTTTAGGATTTCAAGGTGAAGGAAGTATTAGATAAGGTGTGAAGAGGATTTCAAGGATGGTAATATTTTCATGTCAATGCTTGTATATACCTAAGAGGTTGTCAACATAATCCTCTATGGTTTTGTGGATGAGATCATGGAAGATATAAGTCATGGTGTGTTGATAGGTGGCCCCTATGTTTTTAAAACAAAGGGCATAACGCGGTATTTGAAGGTTCACCAAGGGGGTGATGAACGATGTCTTATGTTGGTATTCTTGTGCGATAAGGATTTTATTGTAACCAAAAAAACATTAATAAGTTAAAGCATTTCGTGGTTGAGCTAGGAATAATGTTAAGGCATCGTAGTAAAATATCATCGAATCTAGATTTATATAGAATTATTTCAAGGATAAAATAAGCGGTTGCATGTTAAATAAATTACCTCCTATAATTACTAGATAGGTTAGAGGGGATTTTATATTGAGAGAGATAGTCAAAGAATTGGGTATACTAAAGATCGATTCATTAGTTTAATGAGATTGATAGAAGGAATCTCATTGGTATGGGACAATTGATTGATGTGATGCACAAAAATGAAGATTTTGGATTCTTTGATTGTCAAAGGCATGCGTGATGAAAGGGATTTCATGGTAACTGCGAAGAGGTTAGATGATCAAGGAATAATTTGGATAGTGTATTGATCAAATTTGAGGATTCAAGGAGAAAATTGACGATGTCTTTGTATTTGTGGAGTACTTTATTGTTACATTGATAAATTCCCTTTATTTGTTTAACAATAAGTTTGGAATCACCATAGATTTCAATAATTTTGATGCCTAATAGTATAGTGGTTTGGATTCCTAAGATTAGGGCTTCACACTCGGTCATATTATTGGTACATTCGAAGTTGAGCTTGTAGGAGATGGGTATAGGAGTTCCTCAAGGAGGAATAATGAAAACTCTAGCACCTACCCCTCAGATGAAACTTAGAAGCATTAAATAATAGTGTCATTTTAAGGTGGAATACTCATGATCAATCACATTGATAGATTTGTCATTAGATTTCTTGAGGGGAGTTGATTATCAGAAGAAGGGCTTTAGTGAGTTGATCAATGATATCCTATCCCTTGATTGATTTTTGGGAGATGAACTTGAGGTTAAAATCAATCATGATCATGATCCATCGAGTGATATGATCATTATGATAGGGTTTGGAATGCATGGTTTTAAGGGGGTTAAAGCTAGTGATGATTTATGTCTCATGATTGAGAAGGTAGTGTCAAAGCTTGGATGTCACAAACTCTAGAGTGCAAAATAAAATTTCGGCTTCAGTTAATTGCGGGTTTCATATTCATGAATAATGTGAATGATATAATAAATAACCTTCTTCCTACCTTTCTTATCATGGTGTGCCAGCAGGAACCTAGAGCATGGTGGGTGGTAGAAATGTAGAGATATAATGACTCCCCATCATGTGGAGGTGTGAGAACTGGTCCGGTGATAGAAGATATTTATTAAGTTCATCAAAAACCTTTTTATAGCTGTTATCCCACTAGAAGTGGGTGCATTTTTTTAGAAGAGATGATCGAAAGCGTTGGAAATGACTATAAAGTTTTAAAATGAAATGACGGACTCAATAAATTCATCCTTAGAGACTAATAAGTTTCTTTAGATTTATATAGGGAGGCATCTCAAGGATGGCATTGATCTTGGTGGGGTCAATGCTATACCCCTTTATGGAAATGATGAAACCAAGGTGTTTTTAGTTAGAACTCAAACACACTTTTGAGGATTGAGGTGAAGGAAGTATTAGATAAGGTGTTAAGAGGATTTCAAGGATGGTATTATTTTGTGTCGACACTTGCATATACCTAAGAGGTTATCAACATAATCCTCTATGGTTTTGTGGATGAGATCATGGAAGATATAAGTCATGGTGTGTTGATAGGTTGCCCCTATGTTTTTAAAACCAAAGGGCATAATGCGGTAATTTAATGTTCACCAAGGGGGTGATGAATTATGTCTTATGTTGGTATTCTTGTACGATAACGGTTTTATTGTAACCCAAAAAACATTCATAAGTTAAAGAATTTCATGGTCGGAAGCTAGGTTGATAAGCTGATCGATGTTAGGAAGGGGAAGTCATCCTTGGGAGAAGTGAGGTTTAAGTCTCTTAAATATGTACAAATGTGATGCTTCCCAGAGGATTTAGTAATGGGTACGATGTTATAATTCCATTGAACATAACTGATTGGTTTGATTATATTGGGAGTAAGAAGACATTGTAATTCTTCTTTAATATGGAGGGATACGCGAGGATTCATAGGATGTAAACATTTAACTTGGTTTTGCATTAAGGATGGTGATGATGATATATATGATTATACTAGGATCAACATCTTATATGTCAGAATACATTCATGTGAAGGTATTTCTATTCTTGGAGAGGAAATAGGCAAAGGATTTTGTCTATCGCGGATCAAGAGAATGGATGATTTTGAGAATGCGTAGATTTTTGAATTACTTATGTTGATATTGATGGTGGATTCGTTAATAAGGGTGGGTGTGTTAGGAGTCAAGGCCTTATTAAAGTGATAATATTCTACCTCCATATAGGAAAGGATAGAGTCATCATCATGACATTTAATAATTTTGATGGTAGGGGAATCCTCCTATACCATCTCTAAGAATTTAAGAGGAAGGGACATAATTTCACCTTGGAGAAAACATGATATGTGAGTCGATGCTAGAATGATGATGGAGATTTAAAAAAGTGAGGAAAGGATGAAGTGTGATCTGTGTGCATGATATTGTTTGATGAGGAAGGAGGTGATGGATCCATGTTCATGGGGATTCAGGAGATGTATGCACGAGAGAGTTGATAGGGTGATATTTGATTCCTAATACATACTTCTCATGGGGTTTGTGAGATTTATAAAGGACGATATCATGCATTCCTTTTTGTATTATCCCATACAAAATCCCTTCTAAACACAAAGTGGTTGAGATAGGTGAACGAAAAATATTATTTGTAAAGGAAATCAAATCCATTGATATATAGCTTAGTATGGGGTTTATTTTTGATGTGAGAAGAAGGATAATTGGTGCTACTATAGACAAGATTGGTTTCAAGTGATGTAGGATGAAGGAAATGATATCCCTAACGTTAAATTGATACATGACATGTTTTTTCGAGTCTACCGAATTGATTGGGTGTGGGGTCATCATTAAGAATGAGGATTTTATACTCCTTTAACGAGATACATTTCATCATGGTGTTGAAGGATTCATCATTACGAAGCTTAGATGCATGTACATAAGAACTATTGGAATCTTGAGGATATTTTTCATTATCGGGGATGAGGGCATCATTGGGTTTGTAGGTTTATATGACATGATATATAAGGAGGAAAATCGGTGAGGAGTATATGGATTTCTCCCTTGTCTTCATACTTAAGAAAATAATTAAGAGTGGATGAAATGTAACACATAACACAGATCCAAGGGCATCCAAGAAATATGTTGTACTATAATTATCCTTTTGTGATGTATAAAAATTCATGGAGGAGTTTCTTGCCAATGTGGATAGGAAGGATGACATTACAAAATGTAGGGGAAATAATTTCATTAAAGAATAGAAGGATCATGGAAGATTGGGTAACAACAAAGCATCAAGAAGCTTTAATTTATTGTATGTGTAGGATAAAATGAGGATGATGCTAGCACCTTTATCAATCATGGATCGTTTGATGAAGATGTTAATGATACAAATGGTAATAAAGAGTGGAAGGTCATGATGTTCGGGGAAGAATTTGAGGGATCCGAGAATCATCAAAGGAAATTGTGGAAGAAGTTTTAACATCCCCAACAAAGGTTGTGAAAGGTTGAGGTTCATCAGTTGTGATTGGGATGCATTTTAGAGCTTTGATTAGATCATGTTGATGGTGAGGAGATCATTGGATAATCTCATAAAGGAAATTTTGATGAGATCTTGATGCAATTGTTTCACAATACTTTGTTCTAATGCAATAAGATTTTGGGTTTGTGGAGAAGCAAAAAAGTATCTCTTATCCTTTTATGACAAGAGAGATGAAATAGGGTTGTTAGGAGGAGCAACAATGATAAATATATGTTTTTTTTGGATGGATAGTTGAGATTCACGTGGTCGAGATCAAGTGGTAACACGAATGAAATTTATGAAAAGAGGGGGACCTTCTTTAGATGGGGTAAAATTTTGGATAATGGGAAAAGGTGTGGATTGAGGGATTTCTTTAAATGCCTTAGAGGATGAATATTTGGTTTGGGGGTTATGCTTACGTGTAGATGAGATTGTGGATTGAAAGCGGTTAGTCCCCTTTTAAGAGAATATTGTCTTATTATATGAGGTTATTGATGAGTGTTTGGAAAGCCTTGTAGTGGTTTATTTTTTTCCCAAGTACACAATTATAGGCATAGATGATGTTGTAATCAAACCACATGGGCTTCCACCCATGTGAGTTAAAGGACTTGATGGGGGAAGATTATTCATAAATACTTGGATAAGGAGATCAATTATTTTTGTGTAAGAACCAATGGGGGTTCTAAAATATGAATTATCTTGGATTTTGGATTGATTTGATTTAGGGGAGGGGATAGAGGAAAAATAGGTACCCTACTATTGTGGGGTTTTGTTATGATTTTAGGTTCATATTTGTTTTTAATAATAGAAGTAGAAGATTTTAGTTCTAATTTAGTGGTGATGGGAGACTTAGAGGAAATCCATAGTCCCAAATTAGATGGTTGAGGTACTAAGATGGATGGTTTGATTTCATGATGTTTAGATTGGTGGGGCTTAGGAGGGAGAAGTTCTAATTTCTTGTGTGGATGAGTAATAGATATATAGATGGGGCTCTAAGTTTCTTAGATGTTTGTTGTGAAGTTTTAACTTCTGTAAGGATAACAATGATTTAAACACTAGATCCATCTTCAAAAGTGGAATTAGATGGTTTAGACATGGGTTGTGTTGTAGGTTTTATAGTTGGGTATGTCGATGATTCTTGAGTAGTATAATTTGTGGAATCATAAGGGCTTATGGATTTTGTAGAGTTGGGAGGTGTTTATATAGGATTTATTATATTTATTGGGGAAGGAAGTGGACTGAAACAAAATTGAAAGGAGATGTATGTTTAGTAGAAGTTATAAGAGATGATGTGGATATGGATATGAAATCATATGTGGATTCGATGGGATGAGGGCATAGATGTTGATGTGGATATGGGTGTAAATGTGGTTATAGATATAGGTGGAGAAGTAGATTTGGGTACAAATGAAGATGTAGATAAGGGAACATATGTGGATATATATGTAGATGTAACTATAGGTGTAGATGCGAGATATGGATGTAGGTGTGGTAAAATATTTAGATGTAGATGTAGAAGTAGATGAGGTTGCGAGATATCAAATCCCGACTTAAGGTGTTAATAACATAGGCATCATGCGATTAAGATGTGGGTTGGTTAAATTGGTTTCTTGGTGGATGGTTCAAAAATGGTTGTTTGAAAACATCCAATGGTTGTTACTGGGGATCATTTGTATTTTCTAATTGGAGCTCCCCATGATTGATAAGCCATTGCAATAGGTCTTTAAAGGTATGACATTTCTCGATGTCATGGCCAAGGACTTGATGATATTTGCAATAATTATCCTCACGATATCATGCAAGTTTTGTATGTGAATCACCACCATGGTGGATGGTGGGAAGTTGGATAAGGTGTACAGACATGAGCTTATAATTGATGAAGTTGTATGATTCGCCAAGAGGAGTATGGTTGGGAAGTGGCCGACGATATACTTTTGGGGTCTTAACATGAGAAGTGGATGGGGAGGAAGTTTTGATGAAAATGGTTTTTTCTGCATTCTTAGATTTTTCATTTCGATGAATGGTTTTGTGAATTTAGTCTTGGGTTTATTAGAGTGAATTTTGACATGGCCTTGCTCAAGGGTGCGTAGTTCTAACTTTTGGGTCATATTAAAATATTTCTCAAGGGTTTAGAAGGACTGAATTTGGAGGGTGGGTGAGATATGTTTAGAAAATGATCTAGATACTAGTTAAATAAATTTGGTTTGATTTAATGAAAATTAGAGTTGGTTAATAATATCATGCCACCTAGTGACAAAATCAGCAATTGATTCATCCTCAACTTATTTGATGGCATAAAGATTAGTGATGACCTTATCTTATTTGATATATTTATGGAGAAGTCTTCCGGGAAAAGCTACAAAAGTTTTGTGAAAGAAAAGAGAGAATGTTGAGGGATTTCATTGTACTAGTCTGGAGCATGCCTAACCAATGATATAGGAAAATTATGGAGCATAAGGTATTAATCATGCACGATGAGATAACACAAGTTCCCAAAGGAATGGAGATTTCATTGGGGATATTATTTGCTATTGAATTTAAATTATTTAGGATGCTCCCAATGTGGATGATATGTTTTAATGGTTATGGATGGATTGATGGGTTTTTAAATATTTTATCATAGGTAAATGTACTTTTTTGGCCCAAAGTAGCAGCATCTAGGTTGTCCATTCTACTCAACAATATTTGCATGGATTCGTTTAATTTATGATGATGTGGAGCTAATTTATTTTATTACAAATTATAGGAAGTAGATAGAGTAGGTGATGGATGATACTAATAATTTTGTGTATAATTATGGTTTTATGGAGGTTGTTGATCGAAGGAACATAATTAAAATCTTGTGATTCGATGGTTTATGAAATAAGGTGTTATGAAGGCATTTAGTTGGATCCGTAAAATTATGAAGTTTATTATTGAGTGATGGAGGGATGGGATTATTTTTGTGTTGGATGAGTTTTGGTATGTGCATGAGGTGGTTGGGATGTTTGAAGGGGTCAATTGGGAAACATATCCTAAAAGATGCTTCGGAGTGGACATTTGTTAGTTTGACTTAACTCCCAAGGGAGATATTGTGAGATAATAACATTGGTATGGACATGGGATTCGAGAAGAGACACAGATATTTTAAGTGTTTCTTGGGAGGTGGGTGAGGTATGTGGGTATCCTAAAGAGTTTGGGTAGGAGCGTTATGTAAAAAGCAGTAGATGAGGAAGGAATATGAACGGAAGATTTAGTAGCGGTAATGATACGCGGGAGATTAGGTGGGATAGGAACCACCAATTTTTATAATGATGGGTTTGGGGAACCATGGTAGAGGAATTATGTGGGACATGTTCATTTTGGCTAATGCTACCTCGTTCATGTCCCTAGGGAAAAATACCAAAATTTGAGAATTTAGGAATTTAGTGGATTCATATTTTGGGGGATAAGTATAAAGTTGTTGAAGAGGGGGTCCATCAATAGGGATGTTGGTGGATTTGTAAGCTATATAGTCATGAAGTGTGGTGAGGTTAACATCAATAAGTTCTTGAAATTACACACATTTACGAGGGATAGTAAGTGCTCCTAAAAAAGTAGTGTAAGGAGGTGTGGTTGGTCTAAAAGAGATGGAGTGATGGTAGAAAAAGGGATTGGTTTTGATATGGGGATTTCCTTGAATCATGTTAGTTTTATAAGGACTGGTTTTGAACAAATGTGTAGAAGAAACAAAATTAAGTGCGTATGTTATTTGTGAAGGGTTTTTTTAGGTGGGGATGTCATTAGAAGCGGTTAATTGTCCCATTTTTTTAACTTGGTAACGAGTAACAAAGGGCGTGAACTAGAAAATCAAAATTCTTTACAAAATATTAATGAAAAACACAAGTCAAATAGTATAATTTGGTTTATGTTACTTATTTATAAAATGTGATGTGCGAAATAGGTTGAAAGGAAACCTAATGAAATGGCCAAACTATTGATGGTTTTAGGTGTGTTTAAGGATGAAGTCATATATATAGCCAAAGGTATTTGATGCTCAAATATTTGATTACTTGTTGGTACATGGTGTGATATAGGGGCCTAGCCCCACACTTCACGTACCACATTGATAATTGTTTTGGGTGCTTATTTGATATACTAGTAGTCAAAGAATTTATTACATAGCTAGAACATCATGACAACTTCCTTATTGGGTGATGAAATCCCAATAGCTCCATCTACAGTAGGAAATTTTTATATGTGGATATTATGAGTGTGGTTTTTATGCATGAAGAAAATTTGAATCCAAAGTGTGTCTACCAAATTAAGTTATGTGATTAATAAGATATGAGAGATATATTTTATTTCTAATCCCAAATGTGATTTTTGATAAGTATAAACAAGTAAAGGAGGGGAAGAATGATTAAAGATATGAGAAAATATGGATCGAAAGAGGAATACATGGATTACAATTTTCCTTTTTCCAAATTATATTTACTTTTTGAGAAATAAAACTAACTTCCAAGCACATGAGAGAATAATTCTAACCCGTCAAATTAGTGAAAAGAGGACAATACAATATATAATAGAAAATGAAAAGGAACAAGAAACTTACCAAAGGAGAAGTTGGGTCCCACCAAGTGTGCCAGAATGTTTGAAATGTTTTTCTCTCATGTTCCATGTTAATGAAATGATATGAAATAAAAAATAAAATCCAAAAATGGGATGGTTTTAGGCTACCTCCATTGTTTGATGATGATGGAGATGGAAGATGGATACATAAATCATTTTTGAAGTTAGCTCAATGACCTGCATAACATAAAGGACAACTTGACAAGAAATTTTTTATTAGATTATATGGTGGGTTGCTTGACCAAAGTCAATCTCAATAAGTGATGTACTTCCTATGGATGTTGTCATTACTTGTGCTTAGAAAGTTGATCTATAACAAGAAATAGATAACATGCGAGAATATGATAGGACAAAGATAAGCCCAAAACTAGGTAAAATAGAGATTAGATAATGATAAATATATAGATTGAGATAATAAATCAAAACAAAATAGGGGTCGATGGTGTAGACACAAAAATTTCACATTAGAGAATATTTAGTCTTGTCTTATAATACTATTTATAAGGATCTCAAGTGTACAAAGTACTAATTAATGCCACATTTTTGCCACCTTTTTCTAATATTTTGTTTAATCTCTCCCATGTCATTTCCAATACTTAACACCCAATTTTCTAACATCCCTGAGTTTCTATCCCTAAATCAAGGTGCCTGCAGTACATCTTTGGGGTGCCTTGGTCAAACCTAGGGCACCTCGGTCTCGTGCACAATATACTTCACTCCCTTTTAGGTCACTTCTAGTTATTGGTCATCCTTATGTTCTTCTCAATCAACCTTTTTAGGATTAATAACGAAACTAAACTTGAGAGCTATATAATTATAAAGTTATAAGACCATAATAAGAGTCCTAGGTCATTGCATCCTATCACTACTATAACTCCATCTAGGACTACATCCATTACATCACTTACATGCAAATAGTGTCATACATTCAAGCTAGGATATATACATCACACACACTTCATATGGGGGCAATTCCATTCTATTCAATACACACATGATACTTACATTTCTATAGCTACTATTGCTCACTATTTCACAAAGTGCGGATGGAATGGGAGCACCTAGGGAAAAACACACATACACACCAAAACTACATCATGGTACTGTAAGTAGTGCAATGCTAAGTTTTAGGTCCACTATATTTATAGCTGATGTCATTCTAACCCATTCATATGCATATTTCCTATTTCTAGGGTTTATTACTTCTACTTTCATTAAGCATCATTCTCTAGTTCATCCAACAAAATCATGGTGACTGGAGAGAAGTACTTATAGGCATCTATGACCATATGATATTGAGGTTTTGAGCATCTACAATTTCAAGATAGACAAGATTGCATACCAAGACACTTTTGGGTGCCCCATTACCCTCTAGGTGCATGTGTCATCTCAAAAAAACTAGATCTACCCTTCGTAGGGTCCTTGAGTATTGTTTGCATTGTCAAGTTTCACTTCCATATCTACAACACTATGCGAATGTCTCCTATTATATACTAAGTCACTTCTCCTCTCTCCTGTTACATTTTAGGTATTACTTTACTTAGAATAGTTTTTGTATTTATTCCATATTGTTCTAGTATTCTATTTACAACATTGTAGTCCTCCTATTTAGATTACTATTAATAACCTAGATAGCTAGGTAAGAGTATATTTTTGTTAATCATTTTGGTGAACCCGACGTGATTCATGCTTAGGATCCTTATTCTTTTTATATTATGGGTCAAGTCTTTTTATCTAACTTACTTAAAAAATATCCCACTTGTCAAGTTATATTCCAACAATCACTAGACACTAAGTATTTTGATGAAAATATGTCACCACATGAATTAAGTGATATGCTTCATTATTTCTTTGTCAACCACGACCTTAACAAACCTCCATCTAATTAACCCATCTTAGATTGATTCAGGAATTACATGAAAAAATTTCTATCATGTAATCCAAAGTCATATCTCTTAGATCTGAAGGTCAACAGTCTAAGTATGCTTCTCAATCGTATACATCATCTATGGAATCAAGGATCACAACTCTTAATTATGAGTTCAAAGAGCTTAAAGATGTTTCTGAATCGCATACAACCTCTATTCAATATATGGAATCCACCATCACATCCCTTAGATCTGAAATTCAACAACTTAAGGATGTTTCACAATCACATGTTTTTACTCCTTCTACATCTTATATGCAATCTATGTCCACTACATGTCATATAGTTGAACCTCAACACATACCATTACCTGAGCCTCTCATATTTGAGCATAATACCATGCCACATGCACTCCTTACAAAACTCCTTAGTCGTAAGTTCATTACTCCACCACTTAATCATTACTATTCGCCTTGTCGATTAGAAAAATATCTAGGTCATCCATATTTTGATTATCATCGAATCAATGGACATAATGCAAATGCTTGCCACACCCTACATCACCTAATCCAAAGTCTTACTCATCAAGGTATTATTTCATTTAGTACACAACATCCCCTTCCAAAGGTCACACCCACATGGGCTCCTAAGTCTCTTTCTCCTTTGATTAGTCTAGATCCATCTCAACAAGCTCCCATGGTTACTAGTGACATTCCTCCTTATCTTTCTAAGGAATTTCTTGATGATTCTATTATTCGTTACATAACTGATATGGAAAACCCCTCCCTTATGCATAGTGATCCTTCTCCTAGCACAACAAATGCTTCTCCTATTTTTGATATAGCTTTTCCTCCACTTATTGAGCATCATTATACCACTTATTTTACCTTCTTTGGTTAGTCAAGTACTATATAAGCAATCATCTACTATTTCCCCAAGTCAACAAAGTAAACCACCTATCAAAATTTGTTCAAAAATCAGTCTTCTTAGGTTTCCTAATGATAATCAACTAAAACTTAGCAATCTCCTTGAGACTTAGTGCAACATGGCCTCATCTCGAATCTACACTCCAACCAATTAATTTTATCAATACAACTAATCCTCCTCCTAGGAATTATAATACATTTTCATTTTCACCACCACCACCTAGTTCTACTCTAAGATTTTTCCAACAAGGTTCCACCACGCGTAAACTTGGCCTTTGGTAGGTGACTATTGTTACTCTACCTTCCTAATAACACACTCATACTCTTGGGGTTCTTATATGACTAGTGAGGGTTATTTACCATAAAGAATCTCTTGTTTCATCTTGCATTTCTCCATTACATCACCACCTATACATACACACATTTATAATATTCCTTACACATCATCAATTAAAACAAATCCATCACATCTCATCACCCCTATATATAATTTATTACATAGTACACACATTATCATACACTGGGGGAATAGCATCCCACATCCCCCTAATTTTAGCATCCATGCATATTTTACTTTTGCATTCTCATACATTAATCTCATAGCATACACATACTCTTCCCACATATTAGTACCTTCATTACTCGGTGAAGCACCTTAGTGCTTTGGTTCACACTAGAATATTGATGGATTATAATTACATTGAACCCCACACACTACACTATAGGACCTATACATTTGCATTCCTTCATACTAATTTATACATCCATAATATACACTACACTAGTCATCATTGCATATGAGCATCATTTTGCATTCCCTCCTCTCATTGTACATTTACGCTTAGATCACATTATATATGGGTCTAGGTTCATATTCAATCACTAAAAATTCTATTTCTATTTATTCATATCACCCCACCTTGCATATTTCTCATTCTACACTACACCACATGAGTTGCATAGTGAATCTATCCATCATCTAAATTATATATGCTACACTAGATTCCATTATCTTTAGATCTAGTCTTCTCATCATTGCATATTCCATTTCCATCTACATCACATATCCTATATACATTGTACATTCAATATCTTACACTAGGTTGCCTTTATATATGGGCCTAGCTCTACAATTTATTACTACATATTATATTTATATATATACTTATCATCACACTTTCTCCATTCCACTGCGTATCTACCCACTTTATTCACCATTTGGTCACCTACACTACATTTTTCTACGTGTTGCACTCACCACCCTATGATGCACTCTATTTCCTGAGTCTATGCTTGAATACTGATGGTTTACCAATCAAATGGACCTTACCTATATACGATATGTTATCACACGCATTCCCTTGACTAGTGACCAATGCTCTAGGCTATATCATCACCCACACCTATTATCACATAGTGGTATACACCTTAGGTTAAATCACCACTCCTTCCATCAATTATACATCATTTTATTACATTTTATCATATCCTATCATATCATCCTATAATTTTCTCAATTCCAAAATTATTCCGTTACACTGTCATGCCTTCAATCATCACGTTGTGGTATACAACTTAAGTTAAATTACCACTTCCTTCATCCATTCTACAAAATCATATTATACCCTATCATTACATATTATATTATTGTATTCTACATCATTTTCTTACCTCATCATTTATCCTACTCCTCACTTAGTGGTATACGCTTTAGGCTAAATCACCACCTCATTCTTACTCATCATGTAGTGATCTACGCTTAGTGCTATATCACCCATAATCACCTATCTCATAGTGAAATATGCTATAGGATAGATTGTCACCTTCTCCTTTCATTCAATAGTGATAAATTCTTAGAGATAAATCATCACTCCTCCATTCATCATGTCTTGTACATCTGCTATACAATCGTATACTTCATCACTTGCTACCACTCATCCCATAGTGATATACACTAAAGGATAAATCATCACTCTTGTCTTCAACATGTCATGGTATATGCTTAGGCTATAGGCTCCATGCATCTCTTCCCATACATATCCTCCTCATGCACTCATTCTATAGTGATATACTCTTAGGGATAAATCATCATTCACACATTCCCGAGTCATGGTATACGCTAGACTATAGGGTCCATGCACACCATTATCTCGATGCATTTCCATCCATGCATCTTATATTGATATACACTTAGGGATAAATCATCAGTCATTTGATCAATAAAGTCGTGATATACTCTTGATCTATAGGGTTCACGCACATCTTCTCCCCATGTCACATTTCATCACAAAATCCTACACATGCTCATCACAATGCCCTAGACACAACCTACACTACTCAACCATTTCCTAATGATTTAATCTCGTTTATGGTTCATTCTTGACTATTGAGTGGGTAAAAAAAAAGAGCCTCACTACATACGCTTCCATACACTTGTGGGGCACATTTCCCCAATCATTCCATTTTGCATTCCATTTCGTCCATCCACATCATACTACATTGTCTTAGTAGAATTTACTATTTCTTACTAGTGTTTTGCATGCTCACTTTATTAAACATGTTATATTCCTTTCTTCTATGGCATTATCATACAAACATGCATGTTCACACATTTTCTAGTGTTATCATGAGATACATGACATTTACACGCACCATGGATGTTTTCCTTCTACCCTTACTATACTAGTCACTAGGGGATCTACATTCATCTCATATAGGTGTTATTGTTTCATTTTGTAATTAGCATATTTTACTACTTGCTTCTACACACTTTGACATATTGGTTTTCACTCTAACATGCTAATGGGTGTTCTATGTGTAGTACTTGTTTTGTAGGACTACATGTTTTTTTGCTTTTCTATGTTGTTAGAAATTGTTTGCGGGCCTTACCCTATGCTTACATGCACACTTGACTATTGTTTGTGACCATGATGGCCTTACGTGTCTTGTGACATTGTGAGTGATGTCCCATGTTTGAAACCCACTTTGTGCGATATCCTTGTTTTCTTGCATGTTTACACTACTTTTCTGGTAGTTTTTCTATACGGTTTGCATCTTTGACACTTATTTTCATGCATTTGTTCACACTAACACTTGTATTGGCTAGCCATACCCTTTTGTGTGTGCCTTGGTATTATAAGTGCTTTCCCTTCCCCTTATAGGGCAGATTTTGTTATAAAGTCAGATTGTGGTTGGTCCTCTTTTGGGGCCACATTCTCCTTCTAGGCTCGTTCATCGCATGCATCCTGTAAAGATGGAGGCATCATTGAGGTTTTGACTAACACAATGTATTTACACTAGTTCAGACACAATGAGTGAGTTCAAACCAGTCTATGAACTCTATACATAGCAATCATAACATGACATGGTGTCCTTGATAAATTTCCAAGCGGTTATAGGCTCGGGGATTACGGTGGGTGGTCTCTCTACACTTCCCAGAAATTGGTGAGGGTCACTGAAAAAAACAAGAGTGGTATAGAGATATCTTCAACAAAATTTATAGAAGTAGTTACTGGTGGGAGGACATGATCATTTCCTCCCTACACTTCTTTAGCCAATGTGGCATGAGATCTCCTAAAAAAAATTGTGACCTTATAAGGATATCCTTATACACCCTTTTTCTTGACATGGATTAGGTAAAAATGTTCCATTTTTTATTTACACTTTTATTCTAGTGTATTTTAATTTGTGTACTTTACACCACATTTTTACATACATACATATTATACAACTTGATCTTTTTCTCCTTGTAGATCCGCAGTATGAGAAAAAAGTAGTCAAATTAGGGGAAACAACAACAAACAATGACAAAGACAAAGACAACATACCGCGATGGTACTTGCCATACTAACCATGTAATTATACCACACACATGCAAAGTAGATACACACATTTTTCCTTAGGTTCACTCTCATCACTTTTTCACATTTTTCGTCTTTGGGATCCACGCTCCTCCATATTTTTCTTTTAGTCATTCCACACTCGAGTCTATTCCATCGACATGTCTTATTATACACTCTACATGGTTATCAAGAATATTTCTCTATCTAATCTATGTTACCAAGATGTTTCTCACCAAAATAAAGTGGGGGGAAATGTAAACATAAATATTGCACATTAGAAAATATTTAGTCTAGTCTTATACTACTATTTAGAAGGTTTTCAAGTCTACACTATATTAATTAATCACACATTTTGGCCACCTTTTTCTTATCTTTTTTTTTCATCTTTCCCACGTCATTTCCAATACTTATCACCCCATTTTCTAACATCCCCAAGTTTTAGCCCTAAATTAGGGTGCCCCATGTTGTATTGGGGCACCCCGAGGTACCCTAGTCCCACCTGTGGCACCTCATTTTTTCTCAATCTCCTTCGCTCCTTTTGGGGTCACTTCTAGTTCTTGGTCATCCTTATCTTCTTCTAAGTTGGCCTTGTTAGGATTAATTATGAAATTAAACTTGATATCCCTATAAATATAAAGTTATAAGACCATAATAAGGGTCCTAGGTCATTATATCCTATCACTACTATCACTCCATCTAGGGTTGCATCCATTGACTCACTTGTATCCACATAGTGCCATGATTTCAAGCTAGGAGATCTGCATCAAACACATTTCATAGGGGTAGGGATTCCATTATATTCCATAAACACATGCTACTTACATTTATATAGCTACTATTGGTCACTATTTCACAAAGTGCAACTATGAGAGCACCTTGGCCACAACATGCACACACACACAAACACTAGAACATATCATGGTAATATATGTAGTGTAGTTCTTAGTTATAAGTCAAGTATATTGGAAACTCGAGGTTAGTCATACCCATTCATATGAATATTTCATTTTTCTATGGTTTACAACTTCTACTTACATTACAGGTAATTCTCAATTCATCAAATGAATCCAACACGATATGTAGGAATTATTTGAGAGGCATCTAACAACCATATCAAATTGACGTTAAGTATCTACGGTGTCTAGAGTGCCACAATTGTAGACAAAGGTACCCCAGGGAACCCATGTACCCTCCCATGCATCTTTTTCATCTAAGATAGACTAGATACACCCTTTATATGGTCCCTAAGTGTTCATCTATACTTTTGAGTTCCACTTCCATATCTTCAACACGATGTGACAATATACTATTATTAGCTAAGTCACTTCTCCTCTCTTCTCTTGCATATTAAGTTTTACTTTACTTAGAATAGTTTGTTTATGTTCATTCCATATTGCTCTAGTCTTCTATTTACAACATTTTAGTCCTCTTGTTTAGATTAATATTAATACCCTAGATAGCTAGGTAAGTGTATTTTTTTTTAATTAGATGGAGATTGGAGACATTTGATGGTGACTAAGAATAGAGAAGATCCATTGGATATAAATAGTAGACCTGGAATACATTTTTGATGTTGAAGGTGTCTAACCGAGTCACGAGAGGTACAAGAGATAGAAAAGATTCATATTGTAGGCGAGATAGATGAAAATGTAATTTATGAAGATTAGATCGATGAAGACTAGAAGACAATCAATGGTGGTTGTGATAGGAAAATAAGATCTTGGGGTGTCGAATAGGAAAAACAGAAATTTGTAGGATATGAGTATTAGAGAAATTGAGAAACAATTACAAGAGGGGACACGATGTAGAAAAATGAATTAATGCAAATTAGGTTGATGGTGGCATGGGAATAATTGATATCAGATAAGGATGAATTATATTTTTGTAAGGGTTGATTGGATGACAAATAGACTTTGAGAATGTAGCAAGGGTATCTAATGTGATTGGAAATCTCTAAGATGATGGATGGACTTACAAATATGATGAAGAAGGGATGAAATAAGATAGATCTCTTTCTAATGTTTAAGCTTCATATCTTATAATATTATTGATGAGGGATCCAAGATGACTTCAAGATGTTGATGGAAGCTCACGAGAAGGCAAAACACATGTAAAATATCCCTAGAAGTCAGATCTCCAAATTTTCATTCTCTTTGAGGAGGGGATGATGGTGTATTTATAGGGTCATTGTCAAATATAGAAAACCATTGATTTGGCTAATAGGGTTTATGTGAGGCCCAAGGGATGAGTCCTTATTAATTAGTGATTAGGATTAGAGGTCAATTTTACAAGTGGATAGTATGGGGATAAGAAATGGTGGTTGGATGGGTTGAAATATTAAATGCGGATAGATGGTGATTCTAAATAGGGTAGATGGTATGTTTAGGGATGATTAAATGTGATTAGGGTGGATAATGAGAGATGAAATAATGATGGGATGGGATAGAATTAAGATAGGAAAATAGGAAATTGGGGGAATACATGGGATTTAGGAAGGAATGGGAATTTGAATAGGGACATGGAAGTGAGTGTGCATAATGATGATGAAGCAAAAACAAATGTCGAATGGGGAAAAGTGAACCAAATTTTGGTGTCTACAAAAGAGCATCACTTACGTATAAAATTACTTTAAAAATAACTTGTCAAATCATGTGACCACAAGGAAAAAAAAATCTATAGTTTTCTTAGTTTGGTATATTTTTGTGAGATTTGGTAGTTTACTCTACCTCAGCCAATGTGAAGTAAATTTTACAGTCATATCCAAATTTCTTTAGTAGTGTTTTCCTAACAAAATTTTATTCATGATTTATAATTATCTCATAACACATGTTAGTTGATTTGATGTTTCTTCATCATTTTCATCATTTAACAAAGCATTTTCTTTTTTTTATGTTTTTTCCAATAATACAATACATCATAGTGTCACAAACAACCCAAAACCATAACAAAATCCAATTCACATTTTCACATCAATAACATAAAACTAGTCCATCAACCGTAAAAATAGACAACCTCCTCAATATATCCCTTCCTACAACATTAGATGCAATAGTAATTTGGTTTAATCACTTAAAAGGTAGGGTATATGCTAATAACTCACATAACCAAGGTGAAAGAACACCCTAACCAACCATGATTCTAATACAACTTGATTAAAATAAAATGTGAATACACAAGCCTAATTTGAATGCAAGATTTTAGTAAATGAATAATAAATTAAGTATAATAATACACTAAAGCAAACTAAGAAATGAAATGTGAAAACCTATGTACAAAGAAGAATAAGATGACTTAGTTGGTTTACACTAAATTATAGAGTATACCGAGGAGATGAACATGTGAACAGAATGACGGGAGTATCACACAGAGACCCTATAAAATGTAGATCTGGAGAGATAGGCTAGACTTGGGCACTTGGAGTGGGACAAGGGTCCGTGGGTGCCCTATGCCTATTTCTAGGCACTTAGGGCTGCATTAAATCTTATAAAACCTCCGTCGAGGTGTCACAAAGTGTCTTCCTTTAGTTTCCTTTTATCACTTCAACATATTACAAGGATCATTGAGGTCATTGGAAACCTGAAATGAAGAATGAACCTACAAAACCCTCAAATAGACATCAAATCCCAAAAAATAAAGATGTAGAATGAGGGGTTGGACTGTCCTCAACTATCACAATGGTGAACTTACAACTGAGTGTTTCACTACATATAAGACCCAATGTAGTTTTTCATGTGTGTGTAGAATTGTGCCCTAGGTTTCTCTTATGTGTATCACACTTGGATAGAGAGAAATTAGCTAGATGTAGAATGTAATAAATTTATGCATGGAATAGAATGAAATTCCCTCCTATGAAGTGGGATGCATAAAACCAACCCTTATGTCCCTTTTGGTGGAGCTAAATGGATGTCATGGAACTCTTAGATACATTGATGGATGCAACCTTAGGTGGTGATAGCTAATGCTTAGTGTTTAGTTCTTTACTATGATCACATAATTTTATATTTATATGATTCCCTTTCTTTAATTTCATAATTAACCCCAAAAAGGTTGACCACCAATATTATAAGATGCACAAATTGATATAAATGACCCAAAATTTTTGAGTAAATTATGAAGGGGGATAGGGGCACCCAGTCGGGACAAGCGCTCCTAGTGCTCACGTCCCGCCTAGGGACTTATGTCTAAGATGAATAATGTTGAAGAATAAGATTGTAGAATGAGAAAGTAAGGGTGCAAGACTAAAAGTAGCATTAGAAATAAAAGAAAGGTGGCCAAAGACATGCGTTAATTAGTACTTTTATTTCTTAGGGATCACATTTATAGTAGTATATGTAAGGAATAGATAACTATTGGAGTGTATTATTTTCCACATCATTAGGTGAGTCATCTCACTTAGGTGAGATCATAGGTCCATGTGTCATTTAGGGTCATCATGAGATTCTCTTACGCATCGGTGCATCATATGTGTCATTGGGAGTTACACTTCTATTATGGGAATGTAACTCCCCTCTCCACTCGAGTTATCATGACTACGCATTGGGGTTACTACGCACCTCCTATTTGTACACCCCTTTGGATCTATGAGATAGAGGAGAGTTTTGTGGCTTATCGAGGTTCTACCCATTTGTCAAATCTTTACACGCACATTCAGTTGATGCTCGCTCCTCCTGAGATCTCTTCACGCTTTGTCATTCGCACGTCGGTTGATGTGACACACATGTCGTCCCTCGTGATCCTCACTTTACGGGTTTTGTACCCTCTTACATGGTATCGAGTAGATCTTGTGGATCCATGCACTCTTTGGCATTTCTCGTGCATTTTTTCAGCTTCTAGCAGTGATATTTAATTTCTTGTGCGTGTTTCATAATGGATATTCCATTCGATTTATTTTCTTCTTGCATTGATTTGGGCATCATACCTCTTGTTTGATTGTTCACATGATCGTGGGTGTTTTTGGGGTGTTCGTGGTTTTCGGATTTTGCATGCATTGGGTATTGATGCCTATCACCTTAAATTTTTTGCTTTTGAGCACTCTCGATGGTTGATTTTGACTCTGTGGATTTTCTCATTCATGGTTTTTTGGGCACTTAGTCTATGAGCTCCGTGTTTGCATTCGGGCCACGGACCCTCCGAATTCTCTTCCCTTGCTTTGTTGTTAGATCAGTGAATTTAGGTTGTAGCTTGTGTGTTTACATTCATGGTTCTTTAGTCTGCATTTGGACATTGGTTGCACCATGCTCTACCTTAGGTCTACTCATTTTGGCCCCTACGTGACTTGGAATCCAACTCAAATTTATCTTACTCCTCATGCTTTGGAAACTCAAGCGTTTGTGATTTTTGCATTATCCATTGGTGCATCAAATACAACTGGTGTAACAATCAACTTGAGCTCTTGTGCCTTGGTTAAATGGGATCATTTTTTTTTGTTGCATTGTGCTCATGCCTTATCACAACTAACTCTATAATTTCAAGATGATTCGTGGCTCATTCTCAGGGGTTCTGGCATTGCATGAGTGCCTTTCAAGGTATATTATAGTTTGAGGTTGATTTTTTAGAGGTTGTAAACCCTACAGACTACATTCTCCTACATTTAACAAAGCTCCTGTGTTATTATCCATGCACTCTTCATTATCGTGCTCTCTACTCGATTGAACTACTCTCTTCCGCCTTCCTTGACGTTTGACTAGCAATGCACCGCACGCACCTCCTCTTGCCTCCTCTCGTGAACACACCTATTTTGTGACTTTCCTCCTCATGCTTCCATTTAACTGGAAACTCTATTCCCACTCATCCTTTGACCATTCATGGTGAGTCCTCCATGCCTAGCTATTTGAGCACTCTCCACCATTTCACCTCTGCAACACTGTAACGCATCAACTCTGCAGCTGGTTTCACCCAAAACATTCGACATGTATCTCAACACTCAACCACTCCTTGGAAGCAACACATGGGCTCATACACCATTGACATGAGCTAACTCCAACTTGATTTACATTTACACATTGGATTTAGCCTGCACCCAACAACTCATGTTTAACTCAGTCAAAAGAGACCTAACGACAATCCATTTTCACTGCTCAACACATGGCTTGACACCTCGGCTCATGGGCCCACTCCCTTTTTAGAATTGTTTTTGCAAGTTAAAACAATCCCTCTTTTTTAATGTTTTGAGGAAAAACATTCCTTCATGGCATTATAATTGATTTTTGGGCTTCTTTTTTGCTTGTATTATGCCCTTCCTACGCGTGTCAAAGATGGAGGGTGAGGTCTGGGGTTGGTAGGAGGCTAATCCCCCTCAAGAAAAACAAACCCTACCTAAAATTTGATTTCATTTCTAATGAGCAGTCACACGATACCCTTTGCACTCATTTTGAGCACTTTTTTAATCCATTTGCAGGGCCTATTGGCATTTTCCATCAGTTGCGGGAATCGTAATAATGCCATAACTTTTGACTCGCAGCTCATTTTTGAGTGCTTCCTTGGTCAAAGTTGCATGATTTCTCACACTTTATGTGATGACATTGTCATTTTTGTAAACACACTACTTTATAAAGTGCCGCATTCTAGGGGGTTCACTAGTACTCTTGGGTTTTCACACATAAACGCATTATCGCCGAGTTTGACGTCTTGCTTTTGTGCACCTTGCACTTTTGATTCCACATCATGGAGAGTGCTCTTTCTAGACTTGAGCATCATAGGATCACCTTACATCCTCGCCACTTCTCACTAGAGAGAGAACTATTCATCTTGGTGTGCTTCCATGGAATGCTACTTCACCTATGAGGGTCTTTCACCCTTCTTACTTGGGCCAGTTCCTGCACCCACTGATCATCATCATCTAGAGGACTTCCTTGACACTTGTGACCATGTTTTTGGTCACTTGATGATGCATGTCTCTAGATCTCTCTGGTTTCACGTGGCAAACTCAGATCCACCCCACCATGTCTAGAGCATTCTTCAGTCCCTCTATAGAGACCCTTCACATACTACCACCATTATTGTTGCTGCTGATCTAGTTGTCTCCTCTTTTCTTCATGTGATGGTAGTTCCATTGACATAGACTCACTTGATTCTACTTCGATGACAAGGATTGTGCACCCATTTCTAATGCTGAGAGTACTATAGAGGACTCTTCTCCTCCTTCTCTCACTATTCTAGAGAGTGTTGACACATCCCACATCTCATTAGATATATTGAGTAGTCTCCTTCTCAGTCTCATACAGTCATCACACCTTCCTCTTTTCCACCTTCAGTGTGTGAGGCCCCTTCCACTCCTCTACCTTCATTGCATGACTTATACCTATCGACATCACTCTTCTATTTGTTGAGCCCCCTCATTGGGATGAGTATCTTCTGACCTTAGTCATCTTTTCAGAGTACACTTGTGATGTATTACAAGTTCATCATCCATCTACAGGTATTTGGAGTGATTTCATCATCTCCATTGTTGGGAGTGCCCCTTCTAGGAATTTTATCACTTCCACTTTTCCAGAGACCTTCATTGATCCACCCTTACTTGTGGATCCATTTTCTATTATGGGGGGTGTGTTTCCTTCACATCAGTTGGACAAAATTTCTACCGTTGTTCACCCTTCATACTCTGATAGTTCTACATTTGTGACATTACCTTTGGTTCCTTGGCGCTCATTTTCTAGACCTATGTCACACTTTTGTGGACCAGACTTAGAGTTCTTTGTTTTGCTACCTTCGGTTTCCTTCATGGAGTGGGCATACTTCTAGCACATCATTTATGTCCTTCCTAAGGGTAGGCACACAGTTCGGTGTGGATGGCTCTTCTTTAGTCTAGAGGAAGAGGATCTCATCATCGACATTCTTTTGGGAGACCTCTAGAGCTACAGAGTTCAGATCCATCCATGGCATCTTCTGCATTCCTCTCATCTCCCTCTTCTTCTCTCTTCTTCTTCTTTTTGAGAGATTGCCTCTTTGTACATGGGTACCTTTTCAGGCTCGTCTAGAGTGGGACCCATCTTTGGCATCTTTCTTAGATTAGAGAGTGTTTTTTTCTCTTGTGGTGGATGTTTTTCCCACTTGGGTTTTTCTTCTTCACTACTTGGGACTTTTTCTTGTACATGGGTACCTCATTAGGCTTTGTGTCGGGACCCATTTCTCATTTATGACTTGCCGCCTCATCCTAAGTTACGATGAAGGGGGTATTGGTGTGTATTATTTTCCACATCATTAGGTGAGTCATATCACTTAGGTGAGATCATAGGTCCACGTGTCATTTAGGGGTCATTATGAGATTCTCTTACACATGCGTAGTGCAGCATATGCATCATTGGGAGTTACACTTCTATTATGGGAATGTAACTCCCCCTCTCCACTCAAGTTTTCATGACTACACATTGGGGGTTACTCAGCACCTCCTATTTGTACACCCTTTTGGATATATGAGATAGAGGAGAGTTTTGTGGCTTATCGAGGTTCTCCCCATTTGTGAATCTTTGCATGCACATTCGGTTGATGCTCACTCCTCCCAGATCTCACTTCATGTCATTCACATGTTGGTTGATGTGCACATCATCCCTCGTGATCCTCGCTTTTGGGTTTTCATTGTACCCTCTTATAATAACTATCCAAAGTGCATGATTTTATGTCTACAAAACTAAACATATTTCTATAAAAATACCACATATCTTCACCAAGAGAACACCCATGTATATAGGATAGGACATAATAGATCACCTGAAAAACATAGTTACCATAGCATAAAATCCATACAACAAGTATATTGGGAGGTTTGAACAAAATAATAGAAGAAAAGTGGTATTACGAACACACCTATGGTTGGTTCCCCAATAATAAAAGTAAGTTTTACACTATGTCTAGTGCCTACTAAATCCAAGTAAAATAATATTTTTGAAAATAATATATATTCCAGTACCTCAACCCCTCCTCCACGCGATTTTAAGAACCAATCAAAAGGATCAAGTATCCAATGCGTATGCATGTTCATGTATCTAGTATACCTAAAAATTACATTGTACTTAAGTAATTCAAAATATGAAAGAGAGAATAATATCAACTAAAATTGTGATTAAGCTAAAATGTGAAATAAGAACCTAATATGATGTTATTGTAGCAGTAAAATAAATATGCAATTAAGTACAGAAAATACACCCAAAAAACTAAGAAATAAATTATGAAACCCTAATTACAAAGAGGATAAAAATGTACTTATCTGGTTCATAATTAATTATTAACTATACTAGAGTGATGACTAGGTGAACATAGTAGTAGGAGCGTCACACAGAGACATGGAAAAATGCAAATATGGAGAGATAGGATGGATTGGGTAACCTAGAGAGGGATAGGGGCTCTCATGGGCACCCTAGGCTTATTTCTAGGCACCTGTGTCTATGGAAAAGTTAAAGAAACCCCTCTAAGGTGTCACAAGTCATTCATTATTAGTCACCTTTGATCTCTCTAAGGTTGCACCAAGATCTCGAATATCACTAGAAACCCGCATTGAAATATGAACATACTAAACTCTTAAATAAACATCAAATCCTATAAATAACGATACAAAATGAGGGTTCAGACTGTCCTCATCTATCACAAAGGTGAACTTACAACTCAGCACTACACTACATCTCAAACCCAATGTATTTATATGTTTGTGTGCAAATCATGCCCTAGGTGGTTCTTGTGCATGTTCGAACTTGATATCATGCAAGTAAGCTAAAAATAAAGAAATGTAATAGATGTGTGCATGAAATAGAATGGAATTCCATCCTATGAAGTGTATGGATAATAAGTAGCCCTTATGTCCCTTGTGATGGTGTTATATGGATGCAATGAAGATCTTAAATGCTTGATGGATGTAACCTTAGGTGGTGATAGTCAATGCTTAGTGTTTGGTCCTTTATTATGATCACATAACTTTATATTTGTATGATTCCCTTACTTGAATTTTGTAATTAACCCTGAAAATTTTGACTACCCAAAAAATAAGATGCTTAAATGGATTGAAAGGGCTCAAAAAGTGTGAGTAAATTAAAAAATGGTCGGGGGTGCCTAACGCTAGCTTCTTGGTTGGGTGCCGGTTTCCAAGATGATAAAATTTAGAGTATAACAAGGAAGAGTAAAAAAGTAAGGGTGTAAGAATGAAATAAGCAAAAGAAGACAAAGAAAGGATGCCAAGGACATGGGTTAATTAGTACTTTTCTAACACATGAATCATATGAATAGTAGTATGCAATCAAGACTAGATAATTACCCAAAGTACAAGATTTTGTGTCTACATTTTCTCCCACTCTATGTTGGTCATAAAAAATATCCATAACATAAAGTAGATAGAGATGCAGACCTATTAACCATGTAGATTAATGATGAAATTGTGCCAAGGGACTAGATAATGTGTGGAGTGATAAAAGTGTGAAGCGTGGATGCTAAGTAGGAGAAAGTGCAAAAAGTGATTATGAAAATGAACCTAGGGAGAAAATGCATGTGTAGATGTCAAGATTTATCAGTTATTGATGTCTATGTAGTTGATGATGTTGTTGATCACTTCTCATATGGATGGACATGTAAAAGAGAAGAACAAACAAGTATTTAAATATGCATGTATATGATCAAAATGTATAAAAACTATGTAATAAAAGTATGTAAAAATATTCAAAATGTGAATAAGGAACATGTGCACCCAATCCATGATGAGAAAAGAGTGTAGAAGTTATCTTGAAAATGTCGATGAAGGGTGATATTTTTAGGCGATCTCACACCACTGTAAAATAATTATAGGGAGGAATGTAAAATGTCATCCTAACTTTTAACTACTTCCCAAAATTGTATAGAGCACTTTGAAATGTTGGTTTTTGGGTGTTTTTATGCCATGAAAGAAGTATTTTATAGAGGAAATTCACGTGTCATCCTCTAACCTTTAATTTCTTCGTAAAATGAAAAAATGACTGCAGTGGTGTGTACATCTCCTCAATGGAAATGTGCCACTTTTGAAGTAATCTCTTCCCTATCAAAAACCTCTATGACATTCTAAAAAATTGTGTAATTTTCCCCTAATAACAAGTATCTAGGAAGGAAATTGTTGTGCTAAAGACCCAAGTCTGATTCGAGCCTTGTCAAAACACACATTTTGTTATAATGGACACATTATTGTGTTGTGTATACTGTTGTATGATAGGGTGACTGATTCACCTAAATGATACCCCACTTGTTTTGGTGATATGTGACATTGTTAAAGGAGCATGTGTCCCAAAAGAGGACCGATCACCATTGTGAAACTATGAAGCTGTAGGGGGAAGGGAGTGTCGTTGGTTGAAACCAAGGCACATGTAAAAAAAGTGGCTAGGAAAAAGTGTTAGTGCAAGTGAACATTCATCTAAAATTCAAGTGTAAGCTATGTAGACAATATGCAAGCTAAGATGGAATTAAACACACAAGAAGACAATGTAGACTGTGAAAAGTGGGTTGAAAACATGGGACATCTCTCATGATTTTTAAGAAAATCAAGGCCATAATGGTTGTAAGAAGACAAGTTTGCACATAAGACAAAGGGTTAAAACCGCAAACAAGAGCATACAAAGAGAAAATAATGACAAAAATGTAATAGATAACCATGGAAATGGATAGTCATGCATAGAAAATGTTGCACATGAAGCACCTATTAGCATGTTAGAAAGATAAAAATTATGTCAAAGTGTGTATAATCCAATAAATTAGTGTGATATAAATAAAATTGAAAAAATAGCACTGTCTATACGAAAGTGGATGCCCCTAGGGGCCTCTTTGGGAATGTTAATAGACACTTTACACCAAACATCATGATGTGTGTAATAGATTTGTAGAATATGTGATTACAACTAGAAATCAAGTGAACATGCATGTGTGTATGATCAAAAATAATGATATCAAATATATCTATCTAACATGTGTAATTAAGTGAACATATAAAAGAAGTAAGAAAGAATAAATGCAACCAAGATATGTAGTATGTTGTGGATGAGAAAGAATGGAATGCATTGTGAATGAGAGGATCCACGTGCCCTCTAAGTGGATGTGTATGTATATAATGTTGTTCATTTGTATATGCCCCCTTAACATCAACAAGTAACCATAAATAAGAGTGTGTCATCGGAAATGGTCTAACTTGTGTGTACTAGAAAGATGTGATTGTCAAAGTACAAAGTGTAAAGTGTGTGAGTGAGTGATTGATTAATTGAATGTGTGAGTGTGATGAGTTCCATTTGATATGTATGCCATTATCATTCAAGTTTGGACTATGGGATAAGAGTGCGTCATACGGTAATGACCACAGCATGGGAAAGTAGATGTCAAAAAGATATATTGTGAATGTGTAGAGTAGGGGTTGTTGGAGGAATATTTAATTTATGTATAACATGTGTTGTGTGAGGTGTATAATTTGTGATATGTAATGTTTAGTGTAGTGTAATGTGTATTTTGTGAGGTTCGTGTATATAGGATTACCTCAACGGTCAAGTGTGCACCAAAGAACAAAAGTCCGTCATCGAGAAACAATGGTGCAAATGTATTGAGAGGTTCGTAATAAATGCTTATACAAGTGCATGTGCATGTGATGATATTGAAATTAGATAACAATGCAAGGGGAAGAAGCTATGATGCCCCCAAGTATGTAAGCAATGGAGATCTAGTCAAAGATTCTAATTGGATCAATGTAAGGAGTAATTTCCTTAATAAAAGTGATGGGACGTTGAGGTGGTAATGTCAAAGGATCCTTGAGCAGTGTAAGTTGAAAGAGGTTGACTGGTTTTTGTAGTCTTTCTTAGATAGTGGTGGCTTATTTTCAATAGATGACTTGAGAGGTGGAGGAGTTGCATTGTTTGTTAGAGGAGGTTGTTTAATTAGACTTAGTAATACTATAGATGACTTAGTAGGATGAGGTGTTGGAATGATTTTAAATGGAGATTGATTAAGTGGACACTTGATTTTCTATAGAAAAAAAATTATAATGGCATGATGTTCATTAGACATAGACAAATAAGATTTAGGAACCCATTGGGATGTAATGATTATAGATGGGCATGTAGCAGGATGTTGTGTACCAAATGATATAAAGCCTTGATGCTCAAGATTCTTGAATATTCATTATAAATCATAGAATCATTGTCATTATGTCCATTGATTCAATTTATAATTGAAATATATATGGCTCGATATTTTTCAAGTCAATAAGAATGATAGCCTTGATTAGATGGTAAAGTTATAAAATCATTCCTAATGAGCTAAGTAATAATGCCATTTTCTTAGTATTGTGATCAAAGGTGAGAGGATCTAGTAATGGTATGACTTGAGGATCACTAATATGAGAAAATGTATGGATATAGAATGAAGATGAGATGTAGAAGGAAAACAAACATGAGCATGAGAAACATCCTTATGATATTGGATTTCATATTTAAGCTATGTAATCATGGATTCCATAGCTTGAAATGTGTCTTGAAATAAAGAATTTAAAGCTTCAATTGATTCCAACATGGATTGATTAGATGATTATCACAAATATTAAGGTCATAAAATAGATGATCTAACATAGAACTCACATGATGCGGTGGTGTATTGCTAGGGAGATACATTGTGTATAAGGATTTTTACAAAACAAATTAACAATTAAGATTCATTTGAATCAAATCATACAAAGAAATTTGAGAAAATTTAGGATTCATGATGATAGAAAAAATATGTTCCAACGAAGGATCCGAAAGATCGATCATGAGTGGGGTTCACTAAAATGATTAAGATAAAATGTGAAATAAGATCCAAATTTGATGTTATTGTAGAAATAAAATAAATCTTTCTTGTTAAATAAAGAATTGAATGAGAAAAAGAAGACTAGATAATGAAGGTCATGGATTATGATGTTGATATTCATATTGTGAAGACAGTTTGAGGAAAAGGCTTGTGTGAACATCTAATTGCTGATATGGAAAAATAGCAGGCTGCAGAACTAGAAGATTCAAAATAGCATGCTGAAATTACGTATCAGCAATCAAACATCATGGTTCAACCAGAAAATCAGCAACCCGAACTTGCTCAATAAGTTTAGGAATCAAAATGGATGACTGATTTAGTTAACTATCTACAACATGCAATCTATCTAGAAGGTATGGATAATAATAAATAAAGGTATTTCAGATTACAAGATGTACCCTATGTTTTCATTGATGGTGTATTATTCAAAAAGGATATAAATGGAACCTTGTTGTGATGTGTTGACTATGATATAATTCAACAATTATTATAAGAATTCCATGAAGGACCTATAGAGGTCATTTATCAAAGCACGTACCATAGCCTTAAAGAATATTAAAGTTGGTTACTATTATCGCAGCATATTCAAGGACTATTTTGAATGGATTAGAAAGTGTAAGAAATGTGTTTTCTTTGTTGGAAAAGAACATTTAGCTTCGTTGCCCTTACATCCTGTTTTAGTTTATTAGCCTTTTATGCAGTGGGGTCTTGATTTTATTGGAATGATAAACCCACCTTCATCATAAGGAAACAAGTGGATTTTAACTACTACATATTACTTTACACGTTGGAGTGAAGTAATAACCTTGAAATATGCAAATGAAACTTCGATACTATCCTTTTATGAAGGTATAGTTTGCATATTTGGTGTCCTAGCAACTATCATATTAGATAATGCTTTAGCATTTCTTAGTGCAAAGGTAACAGATTGGGTGTTAATCATGGAATTTATCTAAGTTCTTCATCTAATTATTACCCACAAGGTAATAAGTTAGTTGAAAGTACTAACAAGAATTTTTTAAGGATAATCAAAAGAACACTCAAAGATAATGATAGAGCTTGGCATCTAATGTTGAATTTAGCACTTTGGGCTGATAGAGTGACTCCTAAAATATTAGTTGACAATTCACCATACAATCTTGTTTATGGAAGAGAAGCGAGAATGCCTATTTTAGTTGAGTTACCAACATTAGATTTGTTGCATCAAATGGGGCTACTTGAAAATGAACCATTATAGGTTGTTATGTAGAATTAATGGAATTACAAGAGCTAAGAGATCAAGCCCATGAGAACATGGAAAAGAATCAGAAACATATGAATAATAATTTTGATAACAAATCCAAATTCAAAATCTTCAATGAAGGAGATATTGTGTTAAAGTGGGATGATGATCATGCAAATCCAGGAAGACACACAAAATTTGATATAATCTGGAGTGGTCCTTACATGATTTTATCTTGCAAAGAACACAATGCTTTTCAGCTCTCAAGGCTGAATGGAGAGGAACTTCCCATTCCTGTGAATGGTATGTTTCTCAAAAAATGTTATTGAAAATCCTACAGTGTCTGTTTAGAGTAGGATTTCCTTTCAATAAGTGTAGTTCCTGCACATTGTAATGTTTTTTTCAATTAAATAAGTGCATTCATGCATGTGATCTAGTTTACCAGATCCTTTCCCACTTTTAGTTCATTTGGAAGGGTTGGACCTTCATAAAGGTAGATTTTGGTTACATGCTTTAGACTCCATCCCCAATGGACAAGAGCAAGGCACTGGTTTACAAGCTAGTAGGAAGCTTTCCCCACAGGATCGCGAGACATGTTGACAATTTTTTCACTTTTGTAAAAATGGGAAACTCAAAACTTTGTTTCGATGGATAACATTGGTGAAGTATGCCTAAGCTAGGGGAGATTCTTGTAGACAATATTGTTACTATTGAATTAATTAATGATTACATGAAATTTGTAGCTATGTGCATTGTTACAAAACATCATAGATCGCATAGTCTGTAATTTCATGTTATCTTCAAACAAAAGAACACAAAAGAAGGACATCTATGTTGCCTTGATGAAGACACCAAATTGCAAAATAGATGAAGTGTTAGGTTTTGAGTAGCAATCATGATTTGTAGATTACATAAATCAGATTTTCTCTTTGGATGTTATAGGTATTCTTGAATGTTCTTTCCTTCATGATTAAGACATTCAATTATATTATTGGGTTTTTAGTTCATCATAAAATCCATATTAGAAAGTAGAAATGCGAAGGAAATGCACAACTCAATTTCACAATTCAAATATTATTCATAAGGAATTTAAAATATTCCCACACAAGCCTTGGGATGTAACTAGAAAGTAAAATATAGCTACTAAAATAAGAGGTACACATGCATGAAAGAGAAAATAAAGGAGTATGAGTGAACCCATCATTTCCTTGGGGTTTATCCTTTGGTTGATGCATCCTCATCTTCATCTTTGTTCCCTCTTCATCTTCATTGTTGAAAGCACCATACTTGAAAAGCAGAAATGAGAAACTATCAGTTAAGAGCTCAGGGTTAATCCATATTCCTATACTATCCTAATTCATGCATATGGATCTCTTAATAACATGAGAGAAATTACTTGAAGATCAAACAATATACATGATTTACTCACTCAGAAAGAAGGAGAGATAAGAAAAGAAAAACCATGGACATAAGAGAGGCCAAAAATCCTAAATATTTTCTAACTGTTTTCTCAAGTGTGCAAGTACAAGTTGCAGCCAAGAAGAAATAAATCATATCTTACAGTCCTCACTATAGATAAAGATTGTAGAGTTCAATAACTTCTATCCTATGGTACATGAAGCAGATGAGTCATAAGTACATGTTGGAATGAAGGAAGAATGCAACTCAAAGTTCAGCAGCTACTCTAGGGATAAAAGAAGTTATAGTATAGAAAAGAGGAGGGAATTGCAGAAAAAAGTACATGTTTGATTTGCAAATCGAATAAGGACAATCAGAATTTAAAGGTTGAAATTAAATCAAGATAAGATTATAGCTGAAATAGAATGAGAAGGAAATTTGAGAAAATTTTGACAAGGCTTCACCATGAAAAATGGACATTTACAACTTTCCATCATGCTATTTTTTTAACTAATACATGCTTTAAAAGTTATATGTAAATCAAATAAGTGATACAGAAAAGCATAAAAGCATGCCATGATCAAGATAACAATTATTATGTTTCATTTTCCAACAAAAAATCAGCTTTAATAGAAAGGTGATACATTATGTATTCTGAATCAGAAAATACATCTATTATAGCTGAAAAAGGGATAAAAGAAAGAATTCTGGGAAAATTTTGACAGGGCTTTGCCATGTAAAATGGACATTTTAAATTTTTAATCACGCATATCAAAGTTGTAATAAAAAGGAAATGTAGTATTTAAATAGAAAAGAAATGGACCTCTGCACTTTTCATAATCAAATTCATCACTCCAACTTTTGTCTCAAATTCTCAAGTTCAAACTTAAAATTTTTTTTAAAGTACTTTGGAGCATTCATTATAGCTTAACAAGCTGAATAACATGAAGTTTTAAGATAATCCTACAAAGTTCAGCCATTTTAAATTACAGTTTTCAGAATAAAGAAGTATGAGTGCACAAAAATGCTACCATTAAAGAAGTACAATATTTAAGCAAAAGAAATAAGATTATAGTATTTCAACAAAGCATCTGAATCAAGGCTTATGCCTGCTAATGGTGTTACAAGAATGAGAAACTGTTTACAACTTCCAGAAGGCCACATACAAGGTACAAAGATCTCATGAAATCAAGAACAGTCAAAGTACTAATACTGTAAGTTCCAGAGTCAAATGAACAAGCCTATCTTTCCATCAAGAAGATGTCAAATCTCAGAAGATCCAAGTATGTATCTCAAGCTTACAGGTATGAATAGAAAGTCACTACGGAATGCACAAATAGCAATGCACAAAAGAAAATAGTGAAAAAATGTTACAGTAAGTGAAAATAATGTCATCCTCAACCATGATGAACCAAATCAGTGAGAAGAAGAATGGTTAGAGAAACCTCCAAAAGGAATCAACTTACAAAATATCAGAGTGGTTTCACCAATAACAAAAAGATCACAAACTCAGTGGGTATTAATGGTTAAATTGAATGATAATGCAGAACTAAACTGGATTTCAAATTTTCAAATAATATTATTATCCTCAAAAGATCAGTCTAGAGATGAGATTGAGGGAAAGTAGTACATGTTTCAGGTGTTGAAAGCTATAAGAAGGCCACATAATACAAAGCATGAAAAAAGAATACAAAGAGTGAAGTTCCAAAAAAGAACCAATAGTGATAGGAACATATATGAACATATATAGGAACATATATGAAATACAATGTACAAAGGTGATAGTATTAGAGCTTCAGAGGCCAAGGACAAATTATGAAGCTCATCAACTTACATGGTCACCCATTATCGGTGGGAGCGTTTCAAATAAATGCAATTTACTTCTACAAGTCATAAGAACGTGAGCAAATACTAGACCATAGTGTTTCTAGCAAAAATGGGAATTGTTATCCAAAATGAGCCCCTTGCTTATTTTGGCTAACTTTCCTTCATTCTTTCCTTCTTTTTGCTTCAACTTCAATTTTCACACATTTAGAGCACTCAAAATATTTTAGAAATGGCTTCAACAGATAGGATTTTTCTTCCCATTTCCAGAAAGGTAAAGAAGTCCTCCTAACTCCTTGTAGTTTTTGAGTTATGGCTCGATGGATTTTATAGGGGAAATTTTCCCTAGGCAGGCCCGCCACCAATTAGAAAGTGCCACGTGTCATCGGCGAGCAGCAGGTGTTGGGGGGATTTCTAGTTTTGGAATTTGGTCAAAAGGGCACAAAGAGAAACTTTAGCCCGAAATCCCGTAGAAGGAATGGAAAAAATTGGTTAGGGCCCCCGCATCGAATCAGGAGGGGCCACATGTCCTCATCAGCAGCACAAAGGTGGGGGTCAGAGGAAAGTTGAAGTTTTTTCCTTTTGGTGCAAAAAACTTAAAGGTGTGCATTGAACCCATGGCCCCATCGACCAATTGAATAGTACCATGTGGCCACATCAGCGGTGGAGGTCGGGCCGGTGGGAGAATTTGGTAAAATTTACCAAAGTGATGAAAAGGTGCAAAGGTAAAAAATGGAGTGCATTCCCACCAAGTGACTAGAAGGTACCACATGTCTCGGAGCGGGTGGGGGTGCGAAGGACTTTTGGAAAATTTTCCAATTTTGTAAAATGGGTAGAATTTTTGGCACGCCGATGGGAGATCGAGGTCTCCCATTTCATTTTTGTAGGTTGATGTGTTCCTATGAAAATTTCAGCCTTTGGAGGCACTTGCAATCACATCTAACAAATCCATCGATTAATAACTCATTTCTCGAGTTGCGAGACCTATTTTCCATCCATTTTCATTCATCCTTCTTTCCATCTCTTCCATCTTATTCCATTCCATGAAGTTGTGCAAATATGAATTCATTTCCATCATGGAGTTTACATTTACAATAGCAGCAATTTTCCCACCTCCAAGGTATTTTTCAAATCCTCCAGATCAACATTTTAATCAAATTTAGAACTAGTATGCATATCCACATGAGAAATGCCAATATCAATTTGTCTATGAATCATATCAAGCACAAGAATACGCATATGATGAGGGCAGCCAAGAAGAAGATGCAAATTTCTTGGACAAGATCCAAAAGATGGAGATTGGCATGGTGCAATCAAGGGCTCAAGCTCAAATGAAGGCATTTGATTGGTTTTGAGTACCCTATCCATGGGGAGGCCCTTTTCAAGACACTTCAACCCTCAAGAGAATCTAGACTTCATGATTGTAACGCTGCCATTGCTTGTAAAGTGGATTGAAGGAATAGAGGTGTATGAGAGGAGTATTAAAAACCTTGTCAATGGGTAAGCACACCATATCATGCCTTTTCTTTTCCTCTTTCCCAATTTGTTTTATCTCAGCAATGTCAAGTTTTAAACCCTCCATCTGCTGTCCTAAAAGTGTATTCCATTTCTCCGTCTCCTAGTCTTCCATCCCATATCAATTCTTCTATCCTTTTCCCTTCCAAACAATCATCCCCTCCAAAGGAAAAAGAGTTTCTACCTCCTCCACCACCAAAAAGAATTGTAAAATCAATTGAGTTGCAACCCACCTCTCCTCTTGCATTCCCAAATCCATGTTAAGAAGATAAAAATTAGAATGCTGGTCAAGGATAGCAAAAAGAGGAGCCTAACAAAAAGAAATAACAAAAACTTAAAGATTTTGGCTCTCAAATTTGGGATAACAAAGATTCCCTTGATGGTTAAGCCTTCAGAGGAGGTTAGAGTTGAAGAACAAGTGGTGGCCAAGGCTGATTTTGTTGCAGCAGAAGAAAAGTAAAAAGAAGAAGCAGATCAGCAATCAGTTTTCTCAGAATGTAGTGTCCATGTTGGCACTCTACTTGAAGGAAATGCTGATCCAATTCAAGTTGCACAATCAGCCATGGAAGAGGAAAGCTCTAAAAGAGATCTTGCAGCCCCAACTTGTCCTCTAGAGCAGCAGATTGAAGAGTTTGATTTGACAAACTTCATGCTAGAGGAAGAGTTCAATCAAGAGCAAGATTTTATTCAAGTAGTAGAGGAAGGATAAGCTACTCCAAATCCAAAAGAAGAGGAGCACATTCTAGTTGTGGAGGAGAAAAGTGCAGATCCAAAATCTTTGAGCACAAAATAGGCTATAGAAGAACCTTCAGTTCTTCCTTCTACTTCATTCTCTTCAAGATCCAACATTGAAGAAGAGTTTGATCTTTCAAAACCACCTTTGAGAATGAAGATAAACATGGTGATCAAGTTGTAGATCAAAGGAACACCATGAAAGAGGTTGAGCATTTGTAGTAGGACAGCAATGAGATGGTTTATCTGTCAGATTTTGAGGACTATTTTGATGGAGAAGAACCAGTTGAGTTTCCACTATTTTCTCCTTCAACATCCACATTCCAAACACAAGAACCTGCTATCATGGAGGAGAAATTTCAATTGCATTTTATAGCAGCCTTTTGGATCCAAGATTGGAACATTTTAATCTTTCATGTTCTTCATTGGAGGAAGAAGGGAAACAACAGAAGAGTTCCACCATTTCTTCCACACCATCCACCCAAGAAGGTCCACAAGAAGACTCCAATTTTGGAGTTAAATTTCAGAGCTACGAGCATATTAAATGGATCAGACCTTTCCCAATAAGGTATTTGGATTCATTGGATCCAAAGGAGAAACCACAATCAGTCATGCTTGCCTATAAGCATGAGGATGATATGCAAATTGCCAATAATAAGCTATAATACCTCTACAATCCAAATGCAAAGCAACTAAAAGAGGTATTGGATTTTTTTTCAGTTGACACCTTGCTGATTTGGGTAGAAGACCAGCTTCTTGTTGATTTTCCACTCATCCTAACAGCCATTATCAGCTCTAAATCAATTGCATGGCTGCCCATTTTGAAGAAAGGAAGCTATTTTTCACAACACGATTGTAGGGGTTTGTTTTTCTTTCCTTTGCTTCAAGTTAAAGTAGAGTAGATAGGTTTGCTTTCAGTAGAAGAAGTGATTTTGCACACTCTGCATGCTCCATTTGGAGCATGTATGATTTTAATTTATACATAGCTTTGGTGTTGTTTTGTTTGCTCTTGCACAATCAATTTTAGTGGCTTTTGGTGAAGGATCAACTCTAAGTTTCGGTGGGTTTCCAAGTAGCTCGAGAGGTCATATTTTCATAGTTCGATATTAATTAATTATTAGGCTTGACTCCATGCCCAATGAGATGCTTCAAAGTCCACGATCATTCATCTAATAGGCAGATGACCCCTCTAGGTCGCCAAAATTGTTATCCAAAATGAGCCCCCTGCTTATTTTGGCTAACTTGCCTTCATTCTTTCCTTCCTTGTGATTCAAACTTCAATTTTCACATATTTAGAGAAATCAAAAGATTCTAGAAATGGCTTCAATAGATAGGATTTTCTTCCCCTTTCCGAAAGGTAAAGAAGTCCTCCTAACTCCTTGTAGTTTTTGAGTTATGGCTCGACGGAGTTTATAGGGGAAATTTTCCCTAGGTAGGCCCGCCACCAATTAGAAAGTGCCCATGTCATCGGTGGAGCGGTGGGCATCAAGGGGATTTCTAGTTTTGGCATTTTGGTCAAAAGGGCACAAAGGAAAACTTCAGCCTGAAAGCCCATGGAAGGAATGGAAAAAAATTGGTTAGGTCCCCTGCATTGAATCAGGGGGCCACGTGTCCTCGTTAGCAACACCAAGGCAAGGGTGGAGGATAGTTGAATTTTTACCTTTGGCATAAAAACTTAAAGGTGTGCATTGAACCCATAGCCCCATCGACCAATTGAATAGCACCATGTGGCCACATCGTGCAGAGGAGGTCAGTGGGTGGGAGAATTTGGTAAAATTTTCCAAAGTGATGAAAAGGCACAAAGGTAAAAAATGGAGCGCATTCCCGTAAAGTGACTAGAAGGTGCCACGTGTCTCGGAGCGGGAGAGGGCACGAGAGGATTTTTGGAAAATTTTCCAATTTTACAAAATGGGAAGAATGTGATTTTGAACGCATGGATCAACCAGAAGCGACACGTGTCTCGGAAATGGAGGCATGGAGTTTTTGGGAAATTTTTCAAAAGGGAAAAATTTAAGGTTTGACCCACCGACCCCAATTTTGACTATGTTTTTACAATTTTGCCCTAAATCTTCATAGGGCCATATCTTTTGAACCAAAGCTTAGTTTTTCGTGATTTTTGTATCAATGGAAAGATTTTGAAATCTCTACACGTTGGACCCCTCAATTTTAAATTTTGATGGAGATTTGTGGGAGAAAAATGGGAAAACATCTCTGGCATGCAAAAAAGGCAAAAATGACCCCAACCACCAAAATTAATGAAGTATGGGCCTCTTTCTTTCTCTACAAAGTGATGTATAATTAAGTATGGGATTTTCATGTAAACCCATCACTTCGTATGCTAATTAAATGGATCTATCGGTGGTTTTAGTTTAAAATCAATTTTCCCATGTTTTTTTACTTGTTCTTCATTCTATTCGATGGTTAAAAGCCAAATTTGGCTCATTTGTAAAGGGTTGTTCATCATTCTTCTCTGCCTCTCCCTTCTTTTCTTCCCTAGGGTTGAAAATGGAGTTTGAACCTCCTCCCTACTCTGTAATGGCATTTTTCCTCTTACCCATGAAATGATGTTTTGTGTAAACTTCTGAGCAATAAAAAACGTGTTTTGTGATGCATTTGTCCATCCTTGCTCGTTTTTGGTTGTTTCCTTCTTGCCTCTCTTCATTGCAGGTATTTTTGCATGTTTGGATGTTCATTGTAGGTTTTGGAGCTGTGTTCATGGAGTTTTGGAACATTTTTTGTGTGAAATCCATCCTTGGTTTTGTGATGCACTTGTCCATCCTTTCCATTGCTCACCTCTTCTTGTTCCATGGCAGTTTTGATAGATGTTCAACATTTTCCTTCTTTGGTGTATCACCGTTTTAGTGTAGGCTCTATTTTTCCATCTTTTCTCTCTCTCCTTATCTCCTTGGAAGTTAGATTAGGATTAGATTAGCTTTCCACATTGGAATAGCATGGGTAGTAGTTTAGGAAGAGGAACATGCCTTCTCTGGAGAGCTTTCCTCATTTGCAAAGGTCCCACACTTTGGGAAAGCTCAATGTTGTGCATTCACACCAAATGACATTGCCTTAGAAAATTAGATCTGAAGGAAATTTTGGGGGTGCTTTGAATTTGCACTAACGGGGATTGTATTTAACATTCAGAAGCTATAAGTATCAAGGATTCAAGTAAACATTATGAGTATGTTACAGCTATCATCTTCAGAATTAAAGAATGTAATAAAATGTTTAAGTATTGGAGTTTCCAAGACTAGAAAAAAATTTATACTCAGCTCCTAAAAATTCCCAAACATATGGCTCAAAGAAGGGAATCAAAACCACAGCTCAAAATGACAAAGTTGAGCCTACCAGTTTTCTCAGAATCAAGGTCTAAAACAGAGAAGATCAAAAGGTTGCTTCACAGAATAAGGAAGACTTATGAGTTTTAAAAATATAATCCCATCTGCTTTGAAGTGAACAAAACTCAACAATTACAAGAAGCAACTCTCAGTCAAGAACAAAGTGGTATTCCTAATAATGGATAGAATTTCAAAGAAAACCCAAAAGCATGAGCAACCCAGAAATAGAAATAGAAGAACATGCAAGTTTCGAACTCATGGTCAAGTTTTGTTCCAATTTTTGACATCAGATAAGAATAGAATGAATCTAAGTACAAAATGATTTGAAATTAGGGAAGAGTATAGATCCAGGTTATTAATCAAAAACCCATTGATGGGTATCAGTAAATCAGAGATGGATCAAAGTATCAGAGGATAATACATAGATGGAGGAATGACTTACTCAAATAAGGGAAACGATGACCTTATCCATGTATTCTTGTTATTGAGCTAATGTCAATTCCAAAATGCACATCCAAGCTAAAGAGAGTTTCAAAGTTTTCTTTTAGAAGTCAACATTCCCATTGAAAATCAATTTCAAGTTACAAATTCGAGAGAGAGAAAATTATAGTTTCTGGTTTTAATCACAAAACCCATTAATGGGTATCAAGAAATCAGAGTAACAGACAAATAACTCACCATTTATAATCGAATAGTCAAAACTTTTGAGCAAACTGAATGATGAAACAAGAAATCCATATGCCCATGAGAAGTTTCAAACTCGGGAGTCAAGCAGGAGAAACCTAGAATGATTTTCAGCTCAAGAATCCCCAAAGGAACCACATGACCACAAAAATGCAAATAAAAATGAGTATCAGTTTTGGAAGTCGAAATGGAAAAGACCAAGTAACAGCAAAACTCAAGAGATCGAGAAGCTTACCATCCTCGTCAAACAATGGTGCCAGTTACAAAGTCCAGAACTAAAATTATTCAACAATGGTGGCCATGACCACAATGATTCACCTTGAAATCTCGGGACCAAGAAATCAGAGACCTCACAAAGTACACAAAGCTCAAACTTCATGATAATGGTTATAAACACCCATGACTAGCTTCTTAGAAAACTCGAGATAGAGTAAAAACCCACAAAATATATAGATGCTCGAAGGATAAGAAGGCCAAAAATGGACTGATCCGAGATTCAAAATCTTCAACAATGGCATCAAGCCAAAAATTTTCTAGGGCTTCACCCGCATGAGCCAAAAATCCAAAATGAAGTGATCATTAGGGTCAAGTGATCTTTACCATAAACTCGAGAGATGAGTTAAATGAAACTCAACCACAGTCAGAGAATCAAAGGTAGAGAAGGAAAAGTACCAAGATCAACACTCAAGGATCAATCCCCAAGTTCAAAGCAAACCATCATGGTTAGATGCCATTACTATGCCAAACTCCGGGTAGAAACCCTAACCATGAGTCAAAGATCGACGGCCTAAGATTCAATGGATCGAGATCAATGATTGAAAACTGATCAATAGAGTTCAAAGTAGATCACCATGGTCACATTAACAACTAGAACATTAAATTCCAAGTCGGAAACCCTAACCGAGGGTCAAGATCAATGGCTACAAATCAAAAGGATACGATCAATGGTTAAAAATTAGTCACCAAATTTTGAAACAAACTCAACCCGAGTTAGATGCCACCAACAAAGCATATGGAGGGGTGAGTCATCATCACAAGGGGGCCAGCCCCATGTTTAAAACCAAAATCATTACATAATTGACTTTTAAAATTCTAACTATAGTCCAAGCTCCAAATGAATCAAAAGTGACCAAATCATGTTCATACAATGATCACCCAAAAGGTAAAGTATAACCTTATTCCCTTCAAAATGCAAAAGCCGACAAGTAATTACATGGTCATGTGTTAATCAAAGGTGGCCGAGTATGGCATGGTGGCCTTTTACAAAGTGCCCCCATATATATGTTTAAAACCATGGCAATGTCCCAAGTCTACAAGAAGGCCAAACTCAACAAAGACAAGTGCACCTATTAAGAGTGGTCCCCACATGGAGTTAGCACAGAACAAAGGTATTGTATTTTGCAAATGATATATTTAAAATATGGCAAAAGAAATCATGTTACCATACTAGAAGACAAAGGAATGTCAACATCAGAACTTGGGCTTGGAGGTGGTCCCCATCAAGTAGATGTTTGGATGGATTATTTTACAAAGTATTGCAATTAATGTAATTTATTTTGCTCACTCACAGGAGTTAGTTTTGCATGCCTTCACAAGGGGATAGATCAGCAAAAGGATAGAATTGCATGCACTAGGAGGAGACTTGCTCATCAAGCAAGATTTATTATTAGCAAATTATTCACCCATGCTTTTCTTAAAAATAGAACAGTCAACTTCAATTTGACTGTATGTAATCAAAGGCTATTAATGCCTCTTTGTATTAGTTTACTTTATTTTTATTCCTTTATTTATTATTAAATAAAGGATAAAATTAGAATGCATGGGCGAGTATAGCCTTAGTCTATTTTTAGGAAGGGTGGGTGAATCAATTTTCTATATATTTTGTGCCTTAGCAAAGCACAAAGAAGGAATATTTAGATACATGAGTGTTGAAGAAATTTTCTACCGTTTTTCCCTTTGAATGTGAAGTATTTTTGTCCTTTCCAATTATTTGTAGTCTTGTGTATGTTTCCATTAATCTTGTGAATGTTGAATTCCCTGATTAATCATCTTACCATGTTGCAAATTTCAATAATTTCTGCTATGATATTAATGTGTATGTGTAACTTAGAAGTAATGTTGTGATTTTATCCCTCAATACATCAAAGTGTTTACCCTTAATTATCTTGAGAAAATTGTTGGCGTGTGCATCATAAATTCATTCCATATCAATTGTGCATGTACTCAGTCAAATACCTCATACAAGTTTGGTGTATCACCTTAGTTTTAATTTCATTTTATAGTCATTTTTTACCCTTAAACCACAGAAAATCAGTTTAGGATACATCAATAAGGAACAGACCTTGATACCAGAAGACTCACCTCAAAATAGGTATACCCACAGACTTGAGGTGTTTCCATTGTATCTACGAAAGAGAGAGATAAAATTTACAAGCTTAGAACACGTGCAAGCCATCTCTCTACAGGGTGCACTTTCAAGAGATAACACAAACTACAAAAATTTGAATATATACATCTTCTTAGACAACATCGTGCCTGGAAGAAGTTTTCAATGATCACACGATTAGAGGATTGATAGTGGGCACCCATCTGGTTATCTCTGTCCATTACCCCATCAAAGAATGGCCCACCCCACCAAAACATAACTTGAAACCTCACCTTTAGAATTTCCTTCTTCGTAGGAAGCCTTCCCAACCAAAAAATTTGTTCTGAATTCACATGTCAGTCTTAAATAACATAAGCTAAAACCAACATAAAATTCACTTTTAGGACTGCATGTTTTCTTAGCTTTGTTCTTGATTTGCATTTTGAGGTGTGAGGATATGATTCTTCATTTTTATTTTTTCCTTTCACACTCGCATCATAGTTGGAGTATTCTAACTTTCTCTGAGTGTGTTAAGACCTCATCTTATCATCCCCAAACTTTTGGGTTGATTATTCATCCAATCTAAATTCAAAAAAACATTTTTCTTCATTCTTCATATTTCACAGTAATTGGCATCGGTCTAACAATGATCATCATCGGTTTACATCTAACCGTCATTGGTTTACCTAACCGGTGTCAGTTCCTTGTTCTTTTGGTTAGTTTACCCAAAGGACACTTATCTCATCTTCTCTTCTATTTAGAGTCTTTGTGTATCATTGTACTCTCGTACTCTAATAATAGTCATCAAATACAACTTTTCATGTCGAGAGTCATTAGTTTCTTCCTCCTTGAAATTTTTGTTTTTCATAGTAATGCTTGGTATGGGTTCTTGTAACCTGCCATCGACACCCCTTAACCATCACGAGTAAGTGCAATTTGCATTGGTCACTCTATTTTGATTTTAATCAAAACATTTACCAACTTTCCCTCTCATAATCTATTTTGTCCCATCTTTGTTGTTCCATGTGTCATTTACAGAGTATAGTTCACTTGATATATGTTGATTCACATGGTGTTGACTCGTAGCCAAACTAACACCCTTGTATTTCATGTCATCCATCATACACTCCCACCTATTCGATCACCATCATCCATCTTATCACCTATAAATCTAATTCAGCTTATCCCCAATACTACTAGGGGATGAGGAGTTTGCCGAGACTCCTTGACCAAAATCCCGTTGCCCTCAGATACTACCTTGCTCATTATTCCATTTGGGATTCCTCATGATATTTAATATATGGCATGCCGTATCTATCCCTCTTGCTCTCATCCCCACATTTGCATCAGCTAGCACCATTTGGTGGCACTACCATCATCCACTTTACTAGTTTTGGTGTCTCAACTAGATCCCATGCCCAATATAACTGCAGATTTTATGTCATCTATCACACTTTGCGACATCAATTGTCCCTCAATAACATCACTTTAAGTTTAGCCCCATCTGCACCCACTACCTCATATATACCTATTACATGGCAACCACCTCCGTGTTGGTAACTTACACCCCTTTTAGAACCTCATCCTTCCATCCCGTAGTCCTTACCCCCAATCACCATTAGAGTTGTTACGACTACTCCACCCACTTACACATACTACCAACAACCCCGACCTCATCTATTGCTTATTCTGGCTATGTGCCACCTACATATATTCATTATGTGTTTTCTCATACTCGGGCGCCACCGTACACTAGCATACCACCCACCTCATACATTCAACATCAACCCCTTTTTCTACCGGGGGAACCCATTCATCCCAAACTACTAATGAACTCATTAAAATGATGATGGAAAAGATGTATACCTTAGAAGCATCATTTCGGCTCCCATAATTCTGTAACTTATGATGAAATCTATAACAAGCCTATCCATCATCTATTCCCATTCAGCCCTACCCTACGCATTGGGAAATGCCTAAATTAACCGCTTCAATAGTAAAGAAGACCCACAAAGCAAAACTTATGCAATTCGTTCAAACATGGGTGCTACATAATCACCCACGATGACACTTTTCTCCTACAAACTTTCCCAATTTCCTTCACAGGGGCTAGCATTGGATTGGTATAGTGGACTACCTTGACATTCCATTTATTACTTTAATCAAGTAGCCCAAGATTTATTAGACCATTTTTCAATCAATGTCACCAAGAAAGTCACCATGACCGATCTCTATTCAACCCGACAGTATGAAGATGAATCTATCGCAAATTTGTTTACCTATTGGCGGAGTCTTATTAACCAATTGACATTCCAACTACCTCAGATTGAACTTATTGAGTTGTTCACTAAATCTTGTGTTAGACACATCTCACCAACTTTAAAAGTCCAAACCTTCTAAACCTTTGATGAAGCATTCACCATGGCATGAAAACTAGAAATTTGTGCCATTGAAGAAAAGAAAATACAATTACAAAACAAGAATGACCTGTTCAAATCAAACAAATCTTATTCATCTTCAAAACCCCAAAGTAACTATTCAAATCCCAAAGGATCTACCAATGTGGTAGTCCTCAAGGCAAGACCACCTCATCCTTCTAATCAAGCCCAACCTTCTTCTAATCTTTCTCCCATCCAAGAATTTCAACTCCTGTGGGAGCAATAGAAGTACTCTTCGATTGGAGAACCCTATTATTTAGTCTTGGAAAATCTTCTTAAATTTGGAGCCATTACACTCATATAGGTTTCAATACTGATCATCCTATGCATGCATGGTATAAAGAACATGACTATTGTAATTACCATCATGTTAAAGTCCATAGAGATGGTAACTACATAACTTTTAAAAACATTGTCAAGAGATGATAGATAATGGAGACCTTGTCATGGACAACCCAAATGCACCAGCAAATCAAAACACATATTTAAAAATTCATTCCCTAATCATAAACCATTGTCTAATCAAAATAGAGAACCTTCATCAAGTCAAAACAATGTCCGTGAAGTCCACATGGTTTTGATATCATACCAACCATTCCTCAAACACCACCTATTTCGTCTATTGAGGAAATTTTGGCATGATCTCCTCTACCCATAGAGGAACATACCCATTTTACTCCATCAACCATAGAGGATTACTCTTCATCTCCCCCTACTCTCATGGAGGAACCCACACCTTCTACCGATACTATTTCACCGTCTACCTCACAACCTACCAAAAGTCAACACTTTTATTCTCCCATCCATAGGAGAATCATCATCGCCTTCTTCTCCACTAAGGGAGAAGTCTACATCACCCCACCTATTATCTCTCCTACCCATGGGAGACTCATCAGACATGCCTCTACCTATTGGGGAAATTTCCCCTCAACATCTCTAAACCCCATTGACATGATCTCGGCTCTTTTACCTATAGAATCTGAGGCTAGCCAATTCCCTATCTCACAGACATATTTTATAGGGATTTCCACCAAACCAACTCCATCTTCTTCTTCAACAATCCCATTTTCATGGCTGGCTGATTACTTGGATTACGTTGATAATTCCATGCTCTGGGGACATCTTCGGCTCCCCTTTTCGACTCAAATGTAAATTTTACGAAGATACTTCCACGATCTACCCAAAGGTATTTTCAGCAACCAAATCAACACTAACCATGCCCATTGAAATGAATTCTTCTTCATCATCTCTACCTACATCCAAACCTTTACCCATGACCAAAACCATTTCAAAACCTGAAATCCTACCCACACCTATGTCTTCATCTGTAGCTAGACCCATCACTACCTTGGGTGTCATGCCAACATCAAGCCTTACTCACCCACCTATCAAATTGGACTTAGCAACATCATCTCAAACCCACACCAACATTATCCCTCTGCCTAAAAAGAAAACCCAACCTTCTAGGCATAGAAACCAGCCTCGCTCCTAAACCTTTATCACATTCCCCCTTCCATCCATCCTAGGGCCCCATCCATCTACCCTGATCAAATAGTCTCCTACCCAAGGCTAGTCAAAATCTAAACAACCTACTACTACCTCATGAGTCCTCATTACACCTCATTCACCCAAAACCAAACACCCTCACCCTCACCCATGCACTTCCGCCACCTATACCTTCGTCGATTACTATAACCCCAACCTTTCCTATATGAATTCAACCCATGTCATCTACCCAACCTCTACCAACCACTTCCACCATAACTCGGTTACTCCCAGTGGGTAAGTTGTCCTCTTCCACTATCTACTTTCCTTCTACATCCCATACTCCTGTGTCACCTTTACCCAAGAAGGTGCAACCCAAAGATAAGAATCCTCTACCCTCCAATAAGGTAGTCAAACCAACCAAACCTTCCATCGCCATCTCTTCTACCCCACCTTTACCCAAGTAGATGTCAATAAAACATAAGACCATACCACTTATCAAACCAATAGTACAAAACCCATTCCCCTCCTATAAATCATTTTTCCTCATGATCATTAACACCTCTACCCAAACCCACACTCACTTCTCATTGTGATCCATTAGTGGGATCCTACACCAATATTTTAACTAATATTTTAGAGACTTTTGTCATCACATTACCACCCCTTCGACCTTATGATCCTCTCAAACCAAAACCAAAAGGGTTTGATGAAACCAATATTTGTGCCTATCATCATGTGCCAGGACATGATGTAGAAAATTGTAAGGCTCTAAAGACCGTTCTTCTCTAACCTTTTCCTCTGAACAAAAATTCGACAATGATGACCTTCTTGATAAGGACCATGTTACACCTTCACTGTCACCACACATCATTACCCTTTACCCATTTAGCGGTCAATATCTCCACCCCCATAACCATTTTTCCCACCTCCAAAATTTGAGATCAACATGGTCTAGTATTAGAGAGTTGGCCAAATCACCACCCAAATGTCGGTGTTCCCATCTCACTTCACAAGGATTTTCCCCACCATTATGTTTTTACTCATCATGTTGTTACACCACTCATCCTACACCTTCTCCATTTACCCCTCCCCTCAGATTAACATGGTTCATGTTGCTACCCACACACAGAAAGACAAAGGAAAAGAAAAATCAACTAGCCCATCAACGAACCCTTTTCCCAATATACTTGCTGCATCCGTACCCAAAATCACCATCCGTGGACCTATATACCCTATCTCTAATGGGGTTACCCATCACACAATGATAAAACAATTACATCAATATCCTCTAAAGATGTCTTTGTATGATCTCATCTAAACTTTTGAATCCCAAAGACAAGCTCTTATCAAGGTTCTACAATCCTTTGAAGATATAACTAATGACCCCACCCGGTGGACCCCTCACCACATGGCCTCACTTACTAAATCATCTCCTTCTTCTACCCCCATGCCCACTCCTCACATCGCCACCCTCAACTTCTCTAATGAGGAAATTGTACCTCTCGAGTCAAATGACCCTAATCCCACCCTATTCATTTCCATATATATCGATAACATATGCATACGATGCATCATGATTGATGGTGGTGGCATTAGCATTAACATCATCTTCTCCCACGAATACAATAAAATTCATATCCCTTCTAATTGTATTCATAATAACCCCGTTATGTTGCGCTCCTTCAACAACATCCTTACCTCCACCCTTGGTACCATTATCCTTCATGTTCGCTTTAGGCCCTTACACCATCCGGAACTATTCTACATCTTGATGGGGAGTTCCAATATAACCTATTTCTCAGCGAGACCTTGGATTCGCGTTATGGGTTTGTCCCTTCAACTTTACAATGTTGCGTAAAATTTGAACATGAAAACATAACTACACCATCCCCATTGACCTGTCATCATTCAAAACTTGTAACATGTTATACTGACCCAACGATGTACTTGTACCAGTCAATACATCTACCACTACCCCCACTTCTACTTCACCCACATTCCCATCCACCAATGTTTCTGCCACCTCTCCCACATCTAACTCTTTTGTTCCTACTACCTCTACTACCTGCAGAATGTGCCCTTTGATTCCCAACCAATCGATACCCCTTCTCCTAGTCATCAATGAATCATCTATCCCTTTACCCGCATATTGATATGCGATCCCTTAGAAGGTGTTTTTCAATGCCTCATGCATTGAGGAGTACCACCTATACAATATTGACACATTCCTAACTCACAAGAGTATGAAACACTGCATCAACACCCTCGTTATGACTACCACATATGCGAGGTTTTCTTATAGCCCTCCCCACCTTCGCACTAACCTAATGTATGGGGACTTGATATTGCTACTTATTCACCCTGAATCTCCATCCCAAACACGACCATTTTCATCTTACCTCTAATCCCTTACTAACCGCTACTTCACCCACACTTTCCTTCACCATTACGCATGGAAAGGATTTGGCTTCAGTTTTTATGAATAACGCCACCATACGGTCATTTCATGTACCACCCGTAAGCACAATTATCATAGTGGCATTGGCTTTTCCACATCACCTTCCAAGAAGGCCCGTGTTGACCTCATTGAGGAAGAAAAACCTTCTCCACCCCATTTACCAACATCACCATCTTCACCCACGGAGTCCATATATCCGAATCTATCCCTCCTAACTTTTTTATTCATAAACATGATTTCCGTGGGACCTCTAACCTATCAACGCGATGATGAGGCTACCTATTCCCTTCCCTTCATGTATCCTGACTTGATTGATGATGATACACCTTCTATTAACGTCATTTAATGTCAGGATGATGAGTCTATCCTCACCTATATGGGTGCAGAAGATTCTTATATTCACAAGTGTTACCCTCTGCGAGAAATCAAACCATTTTAAATGAATCGACTATCGAAATCAACATTAATACTCAAGATGACCCACACATTCTAAAGATAGGCCAGTCTTTAGATGTTGCTGAACATGAAGATTTTACCTCTTTCCTCTAAAACCATAGCAACACTTTTGCTTGGTCCTATGCCAATATGCCCGGTATTGACCTAAAAATCATGGTCCATAATATCGTAACCATTCCTAATGCCAAAACCATAAAACAAAAGCTATGGAAAATGCATCCTCGCATTACTCTTCTGGTCAAAGAAGAACTTTAGTGCCTTCTCTTGGTTTCCTTCATCCTACCCATTGACTATCCCCAATGGATTTCTAACATCATTCCTATCACAAAAGCAACAAGGGGACTCTGCATTTACATGGACTTCCATGACCTCAACCTAGCTTGTCCCAAATATAATTTTCCCCTACCAAGCATTGACCAACTAGTTGATCTTACCACCGACCATGAAATGCTATCACTCATGGATGGTTTCTCGAGTTATAATCAAATATTACTCACTCCATAAGATCAACACAAAAATTCCTTCATCACTCTTACGGGACCTTCTGCTTTATTGATTCATGCCTTTTGACCTTAAAAACATTAGTGCTACATATCAGTGAGCCATGAATTATATCTTTCATGACATCATGCATCACATATTAGAATATTACATAGATGACCTTCTTTCCAAATCCAAACATCGGGCCAAACACCTAACATTCCTTAAGGTCATATTTGACCACCTTATATAGTATTATGTTTATCTTCAACCTAAGAAGTGCATATTTGTGGTACTTTTAGGAAAACTCCTTGGTTTCATAGTTTCTTTGTGTGAAATAGAATTCGATCTGCTAAAGTGAAGTATATTCTCAAAATGCTTCCAACTACTAACCTCCATCAACTTTGAAGCTTTTAAGGTAAGTTGTAATCTATTCATTTTATCTCGTAACTTTCCGACCACTATCAACCATTTCATCATCTCCTCAAGAAGGACATCTCATTTAAATGGGATGATGAATGTCATAAATCCTTTGACACCTTAAAACAATACCTTCTTCAACCACTAGTGCTCATTCCTCCTAAGGATGACTAACCCTTTTACCTATACATTTCTGCCACCATTGACCATTCCTTAGGTGTTATGCTCGCTCATCGCATGACGAGAAACATAGAGAGAAAGTGTTTTATTACATAAGTCGTACCCTTTTGGACTATGAAACTAGATACACCCATGCCAAAAAACTCTTCTTAGCCTTAGTTTTTTTGTCACCAAGCTTCGTCATTACCTTCTCAACCACAAAACCTTTGTCATCACCAATACTGACCCTTTACATTACATGTACACCAAACCCTACCAACATCAACATGTTGCATGTTGGCTCATGCTTCTTGCCAACCTTGACCTCAAATTCATCCATCAAAATTATATCAAAGGCCAAGCCATCTGACCAAGTGGAAGACACACCTCTTTCTAGAAATCAACCCTCTAACTTTGATTTCCCAGAAGAATCCATTATTACCCTCTCCTTGGACAATACCACTTACCAAATGACCCTCTTCTTTGATGGTTCCAAATGTCAGTGTGGGAATGGCATTGGTGTTATCCTCATTCCTCTTAGCGGTGAACCCATGCCTTTATCTTTCAAACTATATTTTGATTGTATAAACAATATCACCAAATACAAAGCACTAGTATTGGGTCTCAGGATGCTTATGCCTTAGATGTTAAGTCAATCAATATCTTTGGTGATTCCCAACTAGTTTTAAATCAATTCAATGGTATATACCAGTCTTGTAATGAAATAATTCAAAAGTATAAACATCACGTAGACATACTTTTGACTACCTTTGACCGTTATGAACTTCAAACCACCCCACCTTCTACTAATAAATTTGTGGATACCATGGCCTACCTCGGCTTCTCGGATACCCGCTTCACCTGAACTCTAAAATATTTATCACAATACAAAGGTTATAATCACCCTCTTATTTACCTCATGAGGTCCACTCTGTTGGAACCATTACACCTCACCCACGTGACCTTTGGTATAAGCAATTTACATATTATATTTCCTTTCCATTCTACTTCCTAGTCTCACTCCGTAATAGAAAACGTGCCTTTTCGAAAAGTGTCTCTCGCTATATCATCATGGGTGGTCTCCTTTATAAGTGTGGCTTGAATTTATTCTCTTACGATGCCTTATAAGTTATGAAATTCCCTACACCATTAAGGAGGTTCACGATGGAATTTTGGATGCCACTTTAGTGGTTTAACTATCACTAAACACATTCTTCACCTTGGCTATTATTGGCCAACCCTAAACCATGTTTTATGTGACTATGTCAAACATTATGTGAAATTCTAGTAACATGTTAATCTTCAACACACACCTAGTCATGTCTTAGAGGTCACATGAGACCTTTGGCCTTTCTCTCAATGGGGCTTGGATTTTGAAGAGATAAATCCCCATTCTTCACAACACCATCAATGGATTATTACCACTAATCAATATTAAACTAAATGGATAGAATCCATCCCCTCATTTCTACAAATGCCAAGAAAATATGTGAATCATCAACCATCACATAATTTTTGCTTTGGTGTTCCTCACCATCTCATCACCGATAATGGAAAGTAATTCAAAAATAAAACCCTACGTAAGTTGTGTGACACTTTTGGCATTCAACTCAATTTCTCATCATCACTTTATTACCCACAAACCAATGGCCGAGTAGAATTAACTAATAAAACCTTGAAAAAATTCTTATGAAAGTATTGTTATCATCGAATCATAGCACCCTTATGTTTACACAAGTGCATATAATTGAGCTCACGATGATTGATAACATGGATAACTTCAAGTTTTGGGACTTTCTTGAGATAGACCTCTAGAGAAAGTTGGTTCTTGCTCCTAAACTACCTACCACAATCTACTCTAATTTAGGAAAAACTAACTTCCCTAATCTAACTTTCCAAGGGAGTAAGGAGAGAGAATTCATAAAAAATGAAAGCCTACACTATAGTGCAGTGATACAACCGAGAGAAGGAGGGAGTGGGGGTAGTCTTCCAATGTGTGAGATACAGAAGCAAAGTGCACACTAGAAGGGGTGATAACAGTTCTCCACAATCTAGCAAAATGCATTCACAACAACATCTCAAACATACACAATGATAATGGATCCCTGCAAGAGAATGAATAGACACAATATATATGTAATGAGATTGGAGGGGCAAAGAGAAGGAAAACAAACACAGCAAGGGAAGATACATCCACGAACTTGTATTTATTGCTTCATTAATATGCACAGTTCAATCTCTTACAAAATAAGGGCCTAGATCACCATGCAAGGAGTCCACTACAAGGGCCTGCAACACATTGGATTCACAAAGAAATTTTGATAGAGCTTTGCTACAACAAAACTACCTCTCCCCCTTTTACAATGAGCCCAACACTCCAATTTATAGAAAAATAAGAAGAGAGAGAGAGAGAGGGAAAATGGAAATCCTAAAATATGTCCTTCAACCACTTGTAAGAGGTATTAAATGGAGTGAAATGATTTTTGTTTCTTGAAAAAAGGATCCCCATATTGTTCCATGACTTGTAATAGTGAAATATGTCAGCCCATGCTTCATTGAATACACCCAACTACTAAATAAAACACTATTATGAACTTGGCCACGTTTTAAGGAAAATATCCATTGATACCTCATTGAATCTAGAATTTATTGATTTATGTGCATCGGGATTTGAAACATGATTCCAATGGTACCAATTTCATGTGATTTCATTGAGAAATGAAAAATTTATGGCCTTCTGAGTGTGAAGAAGCTATTTTGGGTCTCAGGCATTTTTGTCTTTTGATGGGAATGAGCATTAATTGATTAGAGTTGAATATGTTTATTTTATTTTAACATATCTACCCTCATCAAAATTAAAAAATCAGATCTTAGAGTTAAAATTTATGTCCGTTTGAAGTTTGAGAGGTCAAACATTGACTTTTTCTCTTCATTACGACTATTTCGTAAGGTAAAATCGGGTCTGCGTGCCCCGGATGCCCTAAACACATTCTTTCGTATCACCCGATTTAGGATTCCTTGTCCTTATATGTCCAATTGATTGACAAGGCATGAGGGTTGTTGAACTCGAATTCTCCACAACATATGGTTCCTTTTGTAGGTTTTTCACCTTTGCACATCCGTGCATACTTTTGTCTTGACTTTCTCAGAACGCATGGGCCAAAAAGTTCTAACTTAGCTGATTTCCCTTTGACTTTGGCATTTTCAGAAATGTACCTCCCTGCATCCCTATTGAGCTTGTGCGGTCGGGATATAGATCTGATTTAGTTGATTCCTTTGTATTTCAGCTCCAAACCTGGTATGATGAACCTTGTTATACGGCCTACATTGGTATGATCCATGGCCTCAGGACCCACAATGCATTAAAAAAAGCCCGTAACTTCATTTTTTGGATTTTTTCAATTTTTCTAACTTTTTGGATTTTTTCCTTGGATGAGGAAGTTAGAGAGAAACCAAAGGGACCCCCAAAACATGATTTTGGGCCTTGAATTCAATTCTACTTACTGGGACTGAAAGAATTTGATGCATTTATTGAAATTACCTTAAGGGGTGAATTTTGGATAACAAGTACTTGACAATACTAGAAAGGATTGGCATTCATACATTCCTTTCACCTTATGGGCTTATCACACTAGTATTCACACTTCAACTTCTGCTACACCTTTTTCTTTGGTCTACGATATTGAGGCTATCTTGCCTCTCAAATTTTAGATTCCATCTCTTCGCATCTCACTACAAGACATGCTCAACGATGATGATTTTCTCCAGGACCATTTAGCACAACTTGAGTTATTATTTGAATGTCATCTTAATGCTCTTGATCATCTCCAAATCTACCAAAATGTATCAATCATTCATATGACAAATGTGTCCATGAACGCACCTTCCATGTCGATGACCTCATCCTGAAGGAAAATCAACATGTAACCAAAGAAGAGAAAAGTAAACGGGAAATTTTTCTCCTAATTGTCTTGGACCCTATATCATTACACATGCCTATGGATTAGGTGCTTATCATTTGTCTTCACTTTGGAAGTTAAACCCAAACATAAGCCCCTCGATGCCTTACATCTTTGACCATTTTATTTTGACATCAAGCCTATATCACTTTTTGTCAATTGACCACTAATCCCTTGAGTGTTGTTCACCTTGAATATTACCTATTTTTCAGGATCAACGACTAAACAAGAATCATGTGGTTACCCATCACCTTTCATCCTTATCTTCAATATGAGTACCATGGCTCTACTCATATCATGATTCTCATGGATAATTTTCATCTTTTAAAGATGGAATCCCATGGTCATTCATCACTCAAAACCACCTATTTCATAGTTAACCTCTGTGTGCTATGGTTTTTTCTTCTAAACAAGAACCTAATCTTCCTCTATAGTCTTGTCCATGACTTAAAAAGTCAAAAAAAAAAAAAAAATGGGATTCAACTCCTTAAGTCAAAATTCTAGCACAAAGATGACTCTCTCAAAATGGACATCTCTTCTCTCTATCTCGCCATTATAAATAGAATTCTCTCTTAAAGGACAACTATTAGTGTAAAATCACAAAGCACCCCGAATGGCACAGTATCTAAGTGGGGCATTTGGTGTGATTGCACAACATTCGACCATCTCTCAAGCTGTGGGACTTGTGGACTTGAGATGGCCCTCCAGAGAAGGTTGGTTCCTTCTTCCTAAACTACCTGCCATAAGCTACTCTAGTGCAAGCATAACTAATCTATCCTAATCTAACCATTCCAAGGATACAGGGAGAGAGAGAAAGTGAAAGAGAGCCTACACTAAGTGGTGATACACCAGAAAAGGAAATGGGTGAGATACTCTGTTGAGGGAAGATGAAACATGGGACAAAGGAGATGGGGAGGTTAGATAGAAGTGACACAAACCTAGGTCCAAATCCACCATTAAAACTCCATGAAGCACAACATCCTACACTTACAAACATGAAATACATGCATAGGGAGAAAACATGAGATGGAGAGGCACAAAGAAACAACAAAACAATGCAAAGGGTTGAAAGACACCACAAAAACATGATTTTATTGCTCTATAAGGTGCATAGACTATTACATTAATGCTTAGAGGCATAAAATCCACTTTCTAGGCATAAGAGAGGGCTTACAACTCAAAATGGAGATGGAAACAAATTTTACATAGTTTCCCCACACCTAGAATGTCTCCCCTCCCAAATGAGAAGTGTTTACAATATATAGACAATGAAAACTAGAGAGAAAGAAGAGAAACTTGATTATACTCTTAAATCTCAACCACCAACCATCAATGCTCTACAAATCTACCTACAATCTGTCAATTCTAGTTCCCCATGTCTATTTGGCATGTTGGAGAAGAAAAGATGGAAAATCTAGATCAGATCTGAGTAGTTAAATCAATCGGATCCTTCATTAATTACATGAATGATGTTTTCCTAATTTTCACTCATGAAAGTTATGGAAAATAATATTTTATGCTTCCATGGCATAGAGGAGGTTGAGATCTTTCCAATGGTACAAATTTGTTAAATTTTGAGCACTGGATCAAAAGATATTCCCATGTAAATATTTGAATCGATACAAAAATGGCAAAAAACTAGTTTTGCAAAATGGATCCACGGGCCCGAAATTCACTTTTCACATTTTTCACTAAAATTACAAAAGTGCAAAAACTACTCATAGCCCCGCAAGCTTGAAATTCACTTTTGGCAAAAGTTTCCTCCCACACCCCATGCAAACAAACTTAAAAAAGAAATCATCTTGGCCCGTCGGCCCACATTTTCCCCTTTGGAAAAAGTTCTCCCCAAGTCCATCGACCCACTTTGACCTAAAACATGGCCATGTGTCCCTTTTGTTTGGTGGGGATCATATGTTTGATTCTAAACACATGGAGGCTCAACACACATTTGAGTCTTCCTCTTGATTTTTAACCTTTAAAGTTACATTGGGATGACACGTGGCTCTCTCCACTAGCCCTTCTATACTTAGTCGATTTAAACAGTCGACTATGTCCCCATTTTTACTTTTGGCCATGGAGAGTTGGCGCTTGTTTGGGGAATCTTGCCTTCAAAGTTGATATTTGAAGTTGTGTTGAGTTGACACGTGGCACCTTCCACTGGTTCTGCCCCTTTTTAGACTTTTAATGGCTAGTTCTACCTTTTAGATCCTCGGGACATATGGATGCCTCATTCATTTGAGTCTATGCTTTAGGCCATGCCTTTTTAATTTGCATCATTGAGACATGTGGCACCTTCCACTAGCTCTACTCCATTTATACTTTTCAACGGCTGGTTCACGCCCCTTTAGACTTATTATTTTGAGCTGGGACACGTGGAAGCTCTGTGCTCGTTTGGGGACCACCTTTGGCTTCGACCCTTGAAGGTGTGCCATTGAAACACATGGAGGCTTCGTCGGTCCTTTCATACTTATTTTATTTAAATGGTCGGCTCTATCCTCTTTTTTACTTTGACCTCGTGGTGAGTCCGAGCTCATTTGGGAACCCGCTCTTTGGACCATCCTTGGTGTTTCGTCATTCGGACACGTGGAGGCCTCGTTGTCTCTTCTTTCCTTATCCGATTCAATGGCTATGTATATCTCCATTTCATACTTGGGACATGTGGAAGCCTCACGCTCATTTAAGTCTCTGCTTTGGGCCACGCCTTTGAAGTTGTGTTGATGAGACATATGGCACCTTCCGCTGCTAAGTTTTTTTCTTTTATACTTAGCTGATTTGGGCCCGCTTTGTCCCCTTTTCGACTTAGACCACATGGCAAGCCTAGGCTTGTTTGGGGTCTCCATTTTAGATTATATCCTTCGAGTTGCACTGATGAGGCACGTGGCACTTTATGTTTGTGATGTTATGTTTGTGGAGCCTTTTTCATGTTAGATGTACACCTTCCATATGAATTTTAAATGGGCCCATGGCTTTTTGAGACCCTTTTTTTGTAAAACCACTTCTGGGACTATTGATGTACTTATATATAGACACATATAATAGGGATATGAGTGTTTTTGTGAAGGTGAATAGTGTGTTTGAATTCATTGCAAATTCGGGAGGGTTTGTTGAGTGCACCTCCAAACAAGATCCGGTGTGTAATTGTGAATTGTTGGTTTGTAAAAACTCGAGCAAGTATGTTCTTGGTGGATGTCATTGGGTGAAAAAATTAAAATCCTTTCCCCATATTTCATTTCTATAATTTATATTCATTTCTTATTATTGATATGAGGAATTATTCGCATTAGATTCTCTTGAATTTTAAATACTCAACATGTGAATTTTCTTTGATGAGAGCCGAGACATGTGGAAGCTTACCCTTCATTTGGGATTGTCCCTAGGTCTCACTTTTAAATGGGGAATGCATGAGGAAAAGTGCACATTTGGAACCTAGATTTTTGATGTGTCTTTTAGAATTTGAGCTAACACATGGCACCTTCCGTTTAATGTTTAGGGGAAAATTGACTCGATGAAACTAAGTCAAAACTTGATCCTTTCATTTTCAAAATGAGCCTCTGGTTTTTGATGATGTTGGCCCCCTTTCATCGATCTCCTCCTCCATTTTTGACCTCGCTTCCCTTGGACTTGGGACATAATGAAATGGGGCTCACATGACAAATATAAACTTCCGGGGTTGTGTTTGATCAATTTTATTGAAAAATCAGGATAACAACTATAGAAAATGCAAAAATACAAAAAATGTTGAAGCTTCCCACATTGATCACTTCACAAAGACCTCAAGGAGATAATTACTCATCCCATATTTCCCACATCCAAGTTATTAAAAACAAACAATGGAGAAAATGATAAAAATATTGTCATGGACTAAGTTAAACATATTTTCGTACACTAAGTTACACTAAACCACCCACTTTCACTTCATTGCCTTTTCACCAAATTTTTTTTTCGCTCAAGGACTTTCTGCAATAGTGACATTTAATGATCATGTGACTTTCTTTACCCTTATAATAGTTCATTATGTAATGCCTTTAGGGTCTTACGTTTATAAACCCATCTTGGTATGATAGACTCATTAGGGTTCTTATCAATTAAGAAGCTATTTTACCACCTCTTACCATTCTCCTTCCTCATTACTTATTAATTATCCTATACAAGACTAGACCATCAACACCTACATTTTCACCTCTCAACCATGACTGTCACCTAAGACCCAACCATACCTATGACCTACACTTAATCATACCTAAAACCTACCTAACCATTCCTCTCATTCATCATATTTTTCTAGCTTATGGGAGATCTACATTGGCTTGATGCCCATTTTCTTGGGGCTATGTAGGCAGCACACCTAGGGTATGGGCTCCTTCAAGGTTAGCTCAACCACTCTTTACCCTATCCCCCTATTTTCCCCATTTTCCTATTCATATTCTATCTTAGTTTCCATTTTCTACAACACTTGGAAATTAATACAAACATACATATCTAACATTTTATTCACATCATCCATTCAATCATTTCACATTTCCATAATATTAAAGATTTTGTAAATCTACACCATAACATACATATAACTAATCATTTATTTCCTATGTTACCAATAACTTGGACATTAAACCAAAATCATAAACCATGACTCAACCATGCCTATGACATGACTACATCATGCCTATACCTAACTCCACCATGCCTAACTAACCTAACTCCACCATGCCTATGACCTAACTCCACCATGCCTATGACCTAACTCCACCATGCCTAACCTAACTCATCCATGCCTGAACCGACCTAACTTCATCATGCCTAAATTACCTAATTTCCACCACATACACAAAAAACAATAGAAATTTATAAACACAATATCCACATCATACCATAAATATCACCATCTCTATATAAATCATCAAAGTATGTGTATCCATACATATGTACTCAGATGCAAAATCCATACAAGTATCTCTCGGTGTCTCAATATCTTCAACATTCATGCCACTATATATCATAAATAAATAAATAAATAAAGAAGTACACATAAATATCAATCACCTCCTCATCAAATACCATTCATGCCTATTTCACCTATCTCCTCCTCCTCCTCTGCTCTCATGTGGCATCCAACTAACATCTCACCACCACTTTATAGGCCTCGATCGACCTCTGTTAGCCCCTCACCTAGAGCTAGCCTCCGTGAACTCGTGGCCTCACCCTGACCCTATGTCTCTGGGATCGTCATCCCCCTATACTCTCTACACTGTGAGTGCGAGACCTAGTCCTCTCACTTGAGGCATGTTGTACATGTGCTCTGCGTATGGAGGGGACATCTATCTCAACAGCCATAAAATGATTATGATAATAACATGCCTCATTATGGGCATCCCTAAACCATGTCATCGATACTATCTATGGAGGTGCATGGGCCTCTCTTTTTGTGTACTAGGACCTACTACTGATAGCCTTGGCCCTTATGCCTGTAAATCTTATCCACGACACCGTGTGGGTACATGTACCACCACCTTTTCCCTAGAATTAGCCAACTACCCCTTTAATATAGTCAACTAGCCCTGTAAGGTGGCTACCTATGCCTGTGATGCCATTGGCTAGCTCTGTAAACCCGTGACTGTGCTGCCTGCAGAGTAGACAATCTATGTCTCATCCTTTCTGGCCCCGCGCCTATATTTATGCACGATGTTCCTATAAAATATTCACCTACCCTATCATGGTAACTAGCTATACCTATGTAGTGGCCAACTGCACTCCCAATCTTATCACTTGTCCCTATAGTTCATCTCTCTACACTATTGTTGTATCCAAATCCATCTACTCGATCATGGAGGTGCATTCTATAACTCTGAGCCCACCATCGTCTATACCCATCACCACCCCTACGCCATAAATTTTACCATCTATAGGCATTTCCACCCGAGATGTTAGATCTGTTAGGTGAGGTAGAGGAAAATGCCTTTCCACATCCACTCACCGATATTATACAATAGGTGAGCGCACATCCTAGACTATTCTAAATTGTCACATAGGACTCTATCCAATAGAATCATCTCGTGTCTTGTTGGCATGTCTACCTTGTATCTAATCAATAGTGTAACCCCGTGACTCCACCTCATACCTCTAAATGTTGGGTAGCCCACATACGGCCACCACATGATATCCAACACATAAAGCCCCTCCAACCTCTATCTATAATGCATGACATCATAGGTCACCTCTCACCTCATCGGTGATCCCCAGCTACCACCCACCTCTTGTAACCTCTCTCTATCCACCTCTATGTCAGTATGCTATTGGAAATCCTCACGGCCGCACTATCACAATGTGCTCATATGCCCAACAATGCAACATGAATGTATAACATAGGCCATAGTGGTGCATCCTCTAATATCTCTAAAGCTCTTTATACAAACTTTACCAAATAGGACTATGCATAGGAAAGCGGACCCAATCCTTCACCATCTCGCAACACCCCCATCAAACCTCGAGGAAATAGGCCACCCTCTAAATCGGGTAGAACATAAAACCCCATGAAAACCATCATCAACACTTCCAACCACATCTCCTTTGGGTGTGTTGCATACATCACCCCATATACAAGGATTGCATCGTCGTTCGTAAACTCGGTCACCATCTCCCCAAACACTGTGATCATCTCCTCAAATGCTACATTTGCTAACACCGTATACACTCACTCACCAACAATCAAGAATCGCAATATCGGTAGAAATCCTCCAACATGATCATCATCTCATCAGTGGGTATGTGGAAAGTGTTGGTCAATGCATCCCATCTATTAATGATTGTGACCATGAGGCTATGATCCCGTCGGATCCGCCTATACCTCCTGATGCCAAATAATCCAACCTGCGTGAATGTGCCCCCACTCCTCCTACATGGTGACATGAGGTCATATCTCCCCAAATAACAAAGTGGGAATATGTCTTGCATCATCAGCTAATGTCCTCCTACACCCATACAACTCAACCATGTCAAAATTTGACACACCTATCTATTCCATACCTACTTCCTTGACCTATCATCTACCCTACGCCCATTTACCCCAACCCCATATTACCTTACTTGGGACATCACTTACCTAACCCCTTTCCTCCTACCTCTCTTTCAGTCCCTTTTATACCCCATTTCTACCCATTCCTATTTCCACCCACTCTTTACCCTCCCAATCTAGCCTCACCCCATTTATGTTAACCGATATGATCATTCATTCGACCACTATCGGTTACACATGAATGACATCGGTCACCTTACCTTGACGAATGTTAGCTTAGTCTAGTGACACTAGTCACCCTTGAGTGAAGTTATTCTCTGTCTTGGCTCCACAAGCCAAAATCCCATGCCCCAAAATTTTCTAAAATTTTAAAATAGGCCCTAAAACCTACCCCAACACCCAACCAACCCACCCAAAATTATTTTTATTACCTAAATCATCTATATGGCCTCTCCCCATACCAAAATCCATTTATTTTATCCACATTTTAAAAATTTTTGAACCCCCATTCTTTTCATTTTTCCCTAAAAATTTTAATCCAAAACTACAAATGGATCAAATCCTACCTTGACACGTTGGCACCTCCTCACGGGACATCTGGTCTCCCTCTTTTGGATCTCCCACACCTCCACCTATTGCTACCATGCCTCTAATCAAACTCTCGGTCCTCTGACCAATCCAATCACTCTGAATGATCTCGTGGCCCCATCCACCTACCTCCTCCAACCACTTAGATACCTCCAACTCAAGCATTGTACAACACCTCGTCCTTTTCTTCATGGAAAATGATAAAAAAATTCTTCTGTCATTTTCTATAAAGTGGACAAGTTAAAATGAATCCGTAACATATGGATTTTTACCTTTTACACTAGCCCCTACCCCCGACATCAGTTTAAGTTGACCAACATCGTTCATGTGCCCTAGTCGACCGCGGTCGGTTTCTCTAGACCGGCATTGGTTTTCCATAACCGGTGTCGGTTATCCTTTTTTGACCCCCTTGCTCCACATTACACCACATCTACTTTCCTAAAACCTTTTCCCACCTAACCCAAAGTTGACCCTGACCTTACACCTCACCCCCATGACCTTATTACTTATCACCCAACCTCACCATCAATTGGGAATGTTTATGCCCCTCACATGGCCTTACCTAAAACCAACCCTACCCACACCTACCTACACAACCATTAATTATGTGGACACTCCAATTCACTCACTCATTGCATATTTCAGATGATGATACATGTGTTGTTCAACCTAGTAATGATAACTACAACCTCATACTTGTATCTCTTTATCATTTCTAAGCTTTCTTTTCCTACTGACCATTAGTGCCAATGCACCTTTTATCATTTCGCCACACATTGACCCATACCTACAAGCTCAACCAACCCCTAAATTTGTTTTATTTCATCTCGGGAATTGGTATTTTACCTATACCTTAGCCTTACCCGTGTTATGACCTATTTTCTGAACCCAAAGACCTACTTGGTATGACCATTGACCTTATGCACTCGATATTCTTGCGATGTAGTTACTATGTTGTTTTAGCCTACCAACCATAAATTTCCTATTGTCATGTTGTTTATCCTAACCAAACCTTTTGTGTACCAAAACATACCTAAACATTCTTACACTTGACCTATATTGAGTTTCTAGACCATATCCTATACCTTGTTACTCGAATCACTTCACCCTTGTTCGATAAACCTATCAACCTTAGGTGATGTAGATTACAAGATTTTCAACCTCATACATTGTTGCAATCTATATGTGTGTATGCATTTGATTTCCATTACCCATGACCCAATTTTGACCCCAACCTATTACCTATTACCCGAGTTGACCATCACCCTTTCCCATAGTACTCATACCCTTCCCCACCTATCTTCACCACCTACACATTTATCAAACCACTCACCGATCCCGTATTACACCTCATCAGTGCCTAGTTTGAGGGGGATCACCTTCACCCACACATGGGGCAATCACTTCTTGTTTTTGTTAGCGTCGCTTACCAATACAAGCTATGCAATAAAAAAGGGCAAAATGTAGACACCAAAATTGGGTCACACTCCCCTTGGTCCCTTTTCGAATAACCAACTTAAAACATGCTCACCTAACCATGACCCTTTTACCCCACATTAATATTAATTTAATTATTTACAATTAAAGTAATACCCATGCTCACAATATTCATTATTTAATTACCTTAATTAAAACTAATTTCCACCTCACCTAGACACCTCACACCTCATCATCAAAACCTATTCTTAGCATGTTCCCCTTTACTAGGACTCAATATTCACTCACCATAACTAACTAAGACTTAGTCCTACCTACCTTAATGAACTAAGACTTAGAGAAACCCTACAATCACATGCCTTTTCCCCCTCTAACCACATTCCTACTCATAAAAAATGTGACATTTCGTTTTGATATGGAGAATAGACAAGAGTTGGCCCAAAATATTGCCAAGATATGGAATTTTTAGTAAACCTAGGATTTCCCACCTTAACCGACGTCATTCAACCCTAAACTGATGTCGGTCACCCTAAACGCTATCAATTACCATATATTCATTTTGGTAACCTTGTTTAGGTGGTTGGCCACATTCTCAAGTTTTGGAACAAAGGATATTTACATGCAAACAAGAACTAAATCCCTTTCACACATCCGAAAGCCATAGCTAGCACCAAGATTGATTAAAAGTATTTGTATACATAGTATCATTCATGGGATCATGGCCGTAAGACTCGAGCACCATTCAATAGATCAACCTTCACCACCATCTCCAACCACCTCTCCACAACTAGGCATTTAGAACCCTTCGAACTCCAAGTAAGTTGGTTTCTCATCATCACTTATAATTGTATTCTCTATTTTCCTTCATCTATTCACTATTCTACTTAGATCTATCCCTTGACCTTTTCTCTATCAACCACCCACTCACACCCCCACCTAAACTTCACAAAACCCTATCCCAAAACTACCTCCCACACTTAGACCTCACAAAAACTCTCCAAACTCTTTGTGAAATCATAGAGAGGATCCAAAACTCTTTCTACAAAGACATCTTCCAAGTCCCCACAAACCACCGATACCAGTTAACCTAACCATGGTCCATCTATGTCTTATATTGACATCGGTCTCCTTAATTGATCTTGGTCACTGTGAATGTCACCTAACCTAACAACTCAATCCTTAACCTACCCTAAACATCACTAAAAACTTACCACACCAATCTTGGACCTATCACCTCACCCTACCCCACAAGGACATTTCCAACTCTCTATTCTAAGATAGAAGAAACCCAAATACCCTCCCCTAACTCCCATCCACTTTCCACAGTGACCATCATCGGTAACCCAAACCGGTATCAGTCATACCTAAACTAGCATCATCACCCTAACCAACGTTAGTCTCTATGTCTAATAACACTGTTCAAAACTAGTAACCTAATTACCTCACCCAAAACAACCCAAAATCTTACCTAACCCTACCAAGACTCTGTCTTTGACCTGCTGAGACCCTCAACCCAACCCAAAACCTTTACCCGCATAGAATTTTAGTACTTAATGGATCGACATTTATAGTAATCTGAGGCACCCAAATCAGAATGCTAGCATTAAATTCTTTTATTTACATGTGTCATTTATTTTATATTGATTTATAAATAATGGATTGATGACATTATAGGAAGTATCACACTTCCCAAATCTAGCATACACTAGGTATTCCACTATCATATACTATTTAAATCTCTTGTGGTCTTGTTTATATTTCGGGTAGTTCCTCCTAGCCAAAAGGATGCTCTCACAATCATCATTGGATAAGGAAGTCGGAATGCGCACAACGACCTTTAAATGGACCATCACAAGGTATTCCTCCTGGCCCATACTCTTATCTATTTCATCAAATCCTTAAAGTAAATGGTGAGAAACTTGTTAAGGCAAGTGGGTCATTTTATTTTCCTAATTAATTTTCTATCTAAGAAGAGAATTTAATCTAGATGATTTGTATTCTGCATATTTTTTCCCTAAGACAATGCAAGATGTTGGAGTTTTGTATTGTTTCATGTCTTCCACCGAGCTTAATGAAAATGATGATACATGTATTTATTCATAACTTTTATTCTTTAAGTGACATTTAGACTAATGTTGTAATTCAATAGAATAAATGCAATTCTAAATTTTACAAAACACAATTATTTTTCTCTAACAAATTGCAAGCTTATTAAAGCCAAACCTATGGTTTGCATGTTACACTTCATTTCCTTGAATAATATACTTTTTTGTCAATTATGTTCATCACCTAACTAGAAAATGTTTCAATATGCACAACCAAGAGAATGGTACCTATTTTGCATATAAGTGTGCATGATTTTGTTAGTTATGTTTACTCTCAGGTAATATTTTATATCTTGAAAAATTTCTTAACATAGTACTTGAAAATAAATATTTTATCTCACATTTAGTTCAATAGTACTTCAATGAAGACCAAAATCACTTTGGATCTTACATTCTTCTTATCAAATCATGTGAAAACAACAAGATTGTAAAGTCAATTATTATTTTATTTTCTCTCTATGGTGAGTAGTGTAGGTTTTAGATATATGATTCTTGAAGGACTATGACATGGAATGATATTTACCTATTCTATGAGTTATAATATGGTTCCCCCAACAATAGTGATGCCATAACAAAATTATTGGCTTTTAAAATTAAGTTGTACCAACATATGTAGCAGCTACATAGATGCACTAGAAAGGACTTGAGTTGATTTATTTATTTTTTCTAATAAACATGTTCTCATAAGAATGTTTGGTAACATGAACACAATAGATCGATGGTCCCTACAATGTCATACGTAATCACTCATAAATAATAATATCCATCTTTGATTATGATAAAAAGATATCCACTTTAACAAACATGTTTTTTTTTTAATTATTTGTAGGGAAATTTGAGTGTTTATAAACCCTTAAATTAGGACGCGTGAGGATTTCCCTACTTTTCCCATTTCTTGAATTAGGGATGAAAAATATGGCATCTAATAGAGTGAGATGCGGGGAACTTGATTAGGAAGATAATAAAGATTTGGAATTTATTTTTCCACCACCGAATATAATCAGACTAGAAGAAAAAGATCATCAAATAGAAGCTCAATGAGAAAGGCCAAAAGGTGGTTTGCACCACTACCTTGCACATCCGCAAAGTGGCCAAAGCACGCCTTAACAAGATTTCTCTTAGGCATGAGTGGTAAAATTTTGGATTCATTTCTAACAAGAAACCATACAGGAGAGACCCCGCCCACTGGGATCCAAGGACGATGATTCCAAGCCTAATGGAAATGCATTTTCCACCCTCATTGGCTCCAAGGGAAGTGTGGTGCTCATAGTTTGTCATATACGTAATAATAAGGGCAATCACTACACATAAAAATTCCCTTACAAGGATGTCTCCCCCATCAGTGCAGATACACCTTAATAATGGATAAGGTTGTCAAGATCCTCACCTCTGGTGGAAGCATTATTGGTGGGGTTGCCACTTCCTCCGTTGTTGGGTGCATCCCAGTCTCAAGGGCTCCATAGAACACTCCAATGACAACATGTGCCTTCTAAAATGAAAATTATTTTAGGGTTATTACTCTATCCTAGGACCATGAGGGATGTCAATCTACATGATATTTTCAAGTATTATGCAAACATCACGTGTTTCTAAGTGTGTATGGATCAAAAGACAGATTAGCAAAGGATTTGGTTTTCTTAATTTCACAAACAAGGAGGATGCTTAGAGAGCTATCAATAAGCTCAATGCATATGGTTATGATAATATTATTCTCAAATTCGAATGGGATACTCCAAGGAAAACTTTTTTAAATTAAAGAAAGGTAGACTTAAAAGTAGACATATTTCCTTCTTTCTATGGAGTCTTTTACTTATTTTTGCTTTATGTTTTGTAGGTTATCGATTCAATGTTGATAGGATCAATTGTGTTTTACTAGAACACAATGATTCTCATTTTATTTTGAATTGCCTCATTTAATATAATGATTAATTTTTTTTCACTAAAGAAAACCTATCAAATATTAATTTTTAAAAATCATCTTGACATTTTTCTCATGGTATATTTTGAAAAATTTAAATTTAAAATTTTAATTTTACCTTTTACTATTGAGAAATCATTTGTGTACTTACAAAAATATTTTTGTTTACTCTCGGTAATATTTTATATCTTAAGAAAAAAAAGATTTAACATAGTACTTGAAAATAAAGATTTTATCTCACATTTACTTCAATAGTACTTCAATGAAGACAAAACTCACTTTGTCTCTTACATGTTTCTTATCGATCATGTGAAAGTAAAGCAAGTACTATAAAGTTAATTATTATTTGATTTTTTCTTTATGGGGAGTTGTGAAGGTTTTAAATATATGATTCTTGAAATACTATGATGTGGAAGGATATTTACCTATTCTATGAGTTATAATATGGTTCCCAAATAATAATAATGTCATAATAAAATGACTAGATTTTAAAATTAAGTTGTCTTGAAATATCCAAAGCAAATACATAGATGCCCTATAAAGGACTTGAGTTGGTTTCTTTCATTTTTCTAAGAAACATGTTCTCATAAAAGTAGCTTGTGATGGGTAGTTTAGGAAGAAGAAGATGACTTTCTCTGGAGGGCCATCTCAATTCGCAAGTCCCACAACTTGAGAGATGGTCTCATGTTGTGCAATCAAACCGAATGCCCCACTCAGATTCAAGGCCATTCGGGGGTGCTATGATTTTGCACCAATAGTTTTGGCATCCCGGTGGGACACTGAGGTTAGATTTTTCTCATCTTTCAAAGGTGTCTCATTATCAAACAACAAATCTTAAGCCACCATGTGACTACACAATGATTTTGCATACCGGTGGTACAGATATGAAGCACCTTACCACTTCACTTCATCAGGTTTGATGTGCTCTTGGTGAAGATTACAACCTTTAGAGGCACTTTCAAGCACATCTGGCGACTCCATATGATCAACAACCCATTCTCTGAGTTGCAGACCTTCTTCCCATCCATATCAACCCATTCATCTTTCCACATCTTCCATCTTCTACCATTTATGAAGTCATGCAGTCATGACTTCATTCCCCTCATGCAATCCACACTTGTGGTAGGACATCAAAGAGTTTGATTTCCTATCAGACTTGGAGGAATGTTTTGATGAGGAGGGCCCATAGAAATTACAAATTTCACTGCCCCATCATTCATCCTTCAACCACAAGAACCTATTGCCGAAGAGTTGCCACCGGTCATGCTCATTTCAGAGCATGAGGTTGAGCTATAAAGCACCAAAGGTCAGCAAGCAGTGCCTCCCAGATCCATGCAGCAAAAATACTCCAAGAGGTGTACATTCTATTTGTTGACACTTTGAGGAGGGAGAAACACCATCTGCGAGGTGGTTTTTTACTCTCATTTCTGACCATGTTTAGTGCCAAATCAACTACATGGTCACAATTTGTGAGGAAGGGGAGCTACTTCTCCCTACCAGTTGCAAGATTTGTTTGAGTCCCATTTTCTTCCAGTTAGCATAGAGTAGGTAGGTTTTCTTTTAGAAAAATAAGTACTTTTACACACTCTACATATCCCACTTGGGGTGTGTATGATTTTAGTTTTGTACATAGTGGTGTTGTGGTGTTTTGTTGCTCTAAGGTTGTATCGCTATGCAGGTGTGCCCACTGATCTTTTATTTCGAGAATAGGTAAAGGTCCAAGGTCAAGACAATTTTCTACTCTCATAACCTCATCTCCATGATTTTCTTATGAAAATTGAGAGTGCGGACATCGCTGGGCAAACTCGGGATCACCAAGAGCAAGCGGTTGAGCTCGAGGTTTCAGCGATAAGATCAATATCGGGCTATCATTCATGACTCCATGCCTAATGGATACTTCAAGACTCTTTGGTCTCTTCATCTAGTAGGTAGATGCCCTCGTGATTCACTAAAATAATATTCCAATTCCCCCATAAAAATTAATCAAACACGACCCCACACAAAAGAAAATCGAAGGTTCGGTTCGGTCCTACAAGATCACAATTGATCCCAAATCAAGGGGAAGGTGGGAGTCAAAATGAAGGAGTAGGATCGGTGATGAGGTTGAATGAAAAAATAAGCGGAGGCTCAACAAGAAAGAAAGTGGGGAAAGGCTCAAGTTTTCGGAATTCACATATGAGTCGACTCAAACCTAAGCAATTAACTCGCAGAAGGTGCCACATGCCTCATCGGTGTAACTTCAAAGGCATGACCCAAAGAAATAATCTCAAGTGAGCATAGACCCTCCATATGTCATAAGTCTCAAAAAAATTTCAACGGCCATATCGAAAGTCAAAGGACTCACGGAAGGTTCCACGTGTCATCTCGGTGCAACTTTAATAGGAAGAATCAAGAACAAGTTCCCAATGAGCACGGGCTCACCATGTGGTCAAAGTCAAAAGGGACAAAGCATGCCCTTGAATTGGCTAAGTAGAGAAGGGCTAGTGGATGGTGCCACATGTCTCATTGATGCATCTCAAAGGTCAAGCCCAAAAGGTGGTCCCCAACAAGCGCCATCCTGCCACGTAGTCAGGGTCTAAAAGGGGGTCTCATCAGCCATTGAAAATTCACAAACCCATGGAGGGTTCCACATGTCACCTTGGAATAGCTTTAGAATCGAGACCCAAGGGACATTCCCCAAATGAGCACGGAGCTTTCCATGTGTCCCATGTCTAAAAAAAGATAGAGAGCAACTATTGAATTGGCAAAGTATGGAAGGGCCAACGGAAGCCTCCACATGTCCAATCAACACACCTTCAAAGGTAAGGTCCAAATAAGGTCTCCAAATGAGTAAGAAGCCTCCACTTGTCCAGGGTTAGACATATGGCCCTACCAAAAAAAAATGGGACTAAGCCAAAAATGAAGAAATAGAGTAGGCCCAAGGATGACGACACCACGTGTCTCTTTCGGCATAACTTCAAGAGTGTAGAGGAGGGGGAAATCTCAAGGCGCGCAAAGCCTGCCACATGGGTTGTATGGATGTATTCTTGTAAATATTGTGAGCTTGTGACCCGATCTTGTGAAAGCCATATATTTTAATTGGAAGCTCGGATTTGAGTGGGAGAGGAATTTTGGAAAGCTCTTGGTGGTGGCTTCTCACCCACCACCATTATGTTTTTCCCACTATTTTTGAGTTTTTAAAGTCTCCCACCAACTACCATAATGAAGTATGGGCCTCCTTCTTTCCTAGCAAGGAACAACACATGGAGGCATGGGTCTTGCAGTGAAGCCCATCATTGTTACAGGTGGATTTCAATGCTTTCTAGGGTGGTTGGAGTAGGTGAATTCAATGCATATCTTGGGGTGGTTGAAGTAGATTTGAATTCTTCCCTCTCTCCTTATCTCATTCTTCTATATATTGTAAAGGAGGGGCATATTTCAAAAGGTTGGTCATTGTTTCTCTCTTTCCCCCTCTCTCTTTCTTCCTTAGTGTATAATGTGGAGTCTAAGCCCCTTCTCTTGGCTTTGTAATGGAATTTCCTTGCCTCTTTCCCACTGATGATGTATTGTGTGAAATATTGGAGAAATAGAATCTATTTTGATGATGTATTTTATCCATCCTTAGCTTATTTTATTGTCTGTTTTTGCCTCTCATCATTGCAGGGTATATTGTGCATACTCTGATGTCTATTAAAGGTTTTGGGAGTTGTGTTTAATGGGATGAAGTGGTTTCTCACGTGTGAAATTTATTTGTGGTCTATGATGCATCTATCCATCCTTTCCATTGTTCACCTCTCTCCACTTCATGTAGTTGGATTTGTGATCAGCCACTTCCTTTTTTGGTATATCACCACTTAGTGTAGGCTTTGTTTTTATGCATTTCTCTCTCTCCATGTCTCCTTGGAATGGTTAGATTAGGATAGATAGGTTTTGTCTACACATGAGTAGCTTGTGGTAGGTAGTTTAGGAAGAAGAAGTCGGCTTTCTCTAGAGGACCATCTCAAGTCCTGTAACTCTCACAGCTTGAGAGATGGTCCCATGTTGTGCAATCACACCGAATGCCCCACTCAGATCCGAGGCCATTCGGGGGTGTTGTGATTTTACACCAACAGTAATAATTTACTAAGTGGTAACTATTGGTATCCAAATTTGTTCTCCTTTCAAGTGAGTAGAAGCAACATAGATTGGACGTGGAGCTTAGAGACGATAGATCATAGTGTGTCATTGTTTTGTAGTTGGGGATGAAATCTAACGGGCCTTTGTTACTAAGATTTTGGAGAGATGGATAGCACCTTTAAGAGATGATTTGACCTATCATCACTACTTTATGTCATGCCTCTTTGACTAGGGTGAGAGGACCCTTTGTGTAACCTTTGTTTGATGAAGGAGATGGAGATATCCTTCATTTGGACAAATTTTATGAAGAAAACCTTGGGAAAATACGAGTCAATACTCCATAATTTAGCTCTTAGGAGTTTTCACTTCTAAACGATGGAGATAATTTCAACACAAGGATGAGGTTATTGAAGACATTAAGAAATCCTGAGTGTTACGCATATTTTAGTAAGTAGATTTTGTTCCTTTGTTGATATACAGGGAAAACATGGGTAGTTCAGGATTGATCAATGGTTTTGAATGATTTTGGTGGGAGATGAATTAGGATAAAGTTGATTATACCATAACTTTGAAGGAACTTCACAATAATGAACAACTCAATAATAGAAAACTTCAAAACAATTAAGACATTCCTTTAACTAAAGGTGTGCTTGATGGAGGCTCAGATCAACACATTTTCAAATAATATTTGAGATTCTAACACAAAGGCTCAAATTTAAAGACTCAATTAAACACCAAAGTCTTTGATCAATCATGCCTAAGGTACACCGAAGACTTACAGACAATATTTATCAACAAATGATAGTGAACTAATTTTAAATTTTGTTTATCTCATCCAAGATGAAGGATCTTCTTGAAATGAAATTATAAATACCATTAAACTATCACAAGGATGAGATCTATGTGATTTCACAAATATTTCAATGTAAGATTGCAATAGGAATGAAAGAAACTATTTGCAGACATTCTGAAACAAAGAAGACACAAATTGCTAGAGATTGGACACAAATTAATTTCAAAATTTCTTAGATTCATTAGTAGGGAAAGCTTCCAGAGAAATCTCAGTGCTCATCAATGGCTATACATATGCAACCAACTTGACACAATAGAAAATCTAACATAGAAGAAAATAACATGTTATCTCGGCTTTGGTCTCTCACGAAGACAACTTTCTCAAATTTTCTCTTAGGAATTCAAACTCCAACCATTTGCAAGAGTATTCTCATTGCATTTATACATTTTACTCACTCAATTTTCCCCAAAAGAAAGAATATTTGAGGGACCTTTGCTTGTTAACAATTTATTCAGAAAGTGACATTTAACAAATTTAGATCCGAAAGCTACCAGGTGGACCAATTATGAACTAATCACATTTCTTGGGCCCTCGACTAATGACTAAGATGCCATGCCACATCTTTTTGGTTATCCTTCTAATCATTTTGATTTTTTCATGTAAGAAATCCCCTTTTAATCATTTTTCGAGACTCTGCACAATTGGATATGACAGGTAATCCTTTTCACTCTCGAGGAAACACCTTTTTCATATTTTATGCCTACACTTTCATCATTTCATTCCTTTTTCCCTCTCTTTCCTCTGCAATTCTGCCCCACATCCATCTCCTCTAGTAATTCCCATTTTTACAAGTGCCTGAGCAATTCTAACTTCAAAATATTGACCTTAACAATCCTTGGACTCACAAATTAAGTTTCAAATCCATCAAATGGAACTTTACAGATAGAGACGACAAGGAATTTCATCAAAGAATGATGAAAAATAGTGTGTATTCACATCTCCAGGAATCTTGGAGTAAAAATGGTGAAAAAATAGATGCAATACACAACAACCATTGATTTTTCCCCTTTCCACTTTATATCATAGTCGTCCACATGTTTCCTTAGTGCAAATACAAAGGAGAAACATAGAGGCAAGTCCCAAACAAGTGCGGGCCTTCCACGTGCCCTGGGCCCAAGAAAAATGCCTTTTGGCCTTTGAAAAGCCTCAATGTAAAAGGATCCAGCAGAAGCCTCCACATGTCTCAATGGCACATTTTGAGATGGTCCCCAAAAGTAGAGACCCCAAACAAGCACAGGCTCAACACGTGTCTTAGTCTGGCAGAGTTTGTTTAAAAAGTTGAAGGTTTAGTGAAAGGCGCCATGTGTCTAGGGTCCGAGACATTTTTATTTGGCCATTGAAAAGTCCAAGCAAACAAAGAGTGAGTGGAAGCCTCCAAGTGTCCTCCTAGTGCTTCTTCAAAATAAAACTTAGGGCTGGTCCCCAAACAGGTGTGGTCCCTCCACGTGTCCTAGGCCTTTATAAATTTGCTTGAAAATTCTAAGTATGGGAAGACCGGCGGAAGCCTCCACATGTCTTCATGGCGCAACTTCGAGATGGTGCCCAAGAGTGGAGACCTTGAACAAGCATGGGATCACCACGTGTCCATGGTCCACCAAAACTTTATTGGCTACATGAAAATTTTTTATAAGTTTGGGAAAAGCATGTGAAACCTCCACGTGTCCCCGCGTAACTCCAAGGCCAAACCAAAAGGTGATTTTCAAATGAGTGTTGTTCCTCCACGTGGACAAGTTTTGGGTTAAAGTGAGCCTTAGAGTTTTTAAAGTGCCCCACTAAGAGCGCATCAACCAAAAAGGGCCACATTTCCATTAATGTTGAGATGTAAATTTGACCAAGAAAAATACACCCGTCAAACCGTAAAATGCAAGAAAATCACCATTTGAGCCCGGAAATGAATCTTTCTTCAAGGACAGAGAATTTGGAAATGTTATAAGGCTCAAATATGATCCTCCGAGCTACATCCAATCATGTTTCCATAGGTATTTGGGACAAAAATGATAGGGACAACAAAACATGACTATGGAAAATGGAAGGAAAGGAAAAACCTAAGTTTATACCCAAGTTATAGACTCTTTCAGATGGACAGAGGAACGAAAAAAATTTGGACCTTTAAGTGATCCTCGACCAAGGAAGGGACTGATCATGGTAACCAAATGGAGGACAAATTTTTATGCATCAATACGGGAGATAGAGAAAATGACAGAGCCACGAACTAGAGAACTTTAATGATAAAATGGGGCGAGACTAATTTGAGCACCAACATTAAGTAAGTTTGTAATATTGGTTATATTTTTATGTCGTATATATATATATTTTTATAACAATATATATTTACAAATAATTTATTATTGGGAATTTTTTAGGAGTTGTTATAGGAGATCCTATATTTTAGGAGATACAACTCCTATATATATGTAACATGTGAATATGATTTAGAATGAGCAGAATGAAGATATTTTGTTTTCTACTGTACAAAACTAGTGTGTCTTTTAGATTTGGTATCAGAGCATTCTAATCCTCTCTCTCGTGATGGTTTTTTGAGTGTAACCAAGGGAGCAAAGTGTTGTTCTTGCTCCTGTGTATGAAATTTCTATTAAATGATTTTGGAATAGTTTTGTTTCCTGCACTTTTTCTCCTATATCTTGGCCACATATTTAGTGTTGTGCGTTCATATCTCCAATAGTCAAGAGAAGAATTTAGCCACGTATAAATTCTTGCATCTATCAGAAAAAAATACAGTTTTAGTTATTGTGGATGTCAAACTCAATCAAGAACAAATTTCAGATAATGCAATCAAATCAAACAAAATTATTAGCATTGGTAAGCCCTCAAAAAAGATTTTCAACGCATTAAATGGTTTACAAATCAAAGCTCTAGTTCTCAAGTTATGAACAAATCATTACAGGTCACTTCAACTCAAAATCAGTCGTGAGTTACTTGCCTTCTCACAACTATTTCTAATTGGCTGATTATTTTATATTTTTGCAAAACTATAGTTTGGAAAAAAAATCTATAGTTTTTGCTTAAATAATTGCAAATTGAGGGAAATTAATACATTTTTCCAAATTAATATTTTTGGTGCCAGTTCTCTAAAATTTTGGTATTTTTAGAATCCTCATTTCCTCCCAATTCCAATGAGTGGTCACACGATTAATTTTCTCACCATTTTGAGAAAAAAATAATAATCGTTGTGTCAATTTTAATTAAATTAGGTTGTTTTACGAGAAATTGTATCCTCAATAACTTTTGCACAGTAACTCGAAATCGAGCACCATTTTTTGCAAAAGTGCTTATTTTTTCATTCCCATCACATTGGTTATAATTTTGGAAGAAAATATCAATTTTGAAAAATACCCTCTTTTTGTGCCTCATCATGTCAATGTATAAAATTAAAAAATTACCTCACGGACGCATTTTCGGTGTTACCCGACGTCCATAGGAAATCATTGAGCAACATGATCACATTCTACTGAGTTAGAAGCTTCAAATTGGAGGTTAGAGGCAACGAGGAAGGAGGGTGATCAACACCTCTCATCAGTCGCCAACGATGGGGCCGCATTTTGGTATGGTGGCATCTCTTTTTAGTTTGATTTGATTTGCTTTTCTATGTTCCTGGTTGTGTGAATAAATGGAAATTTCACATTGTGGGGGGGAACATAACACCAATGTTCCATTTCCATTTTGTGCCTAAAACAACTAAAGTCAAGGAAGCTTCCAGTGGCAGTGGCAATTTCCTATGTTGTTTGAGATCGAGTGGCAACAATGACGACAATGGCTACAATTAAGAACATTGTGATTCTTATAGAATGAGATGTGAAATTTTTTTCTAGATTTCAATTTTTTTCTTTGAGTGGTGTGTGGTTTCATTCCCTTGCTATGATTGAAACGTGGAGGATGTGCATTTTAGAATCTATGAACAATTGTATAGGAAGGAAGTTGACTATAGTGATCATATGATTGTAAATGACGGTCCTCGACTATTGTACTTCATTAGAAGATGATCATCTAGTGAATAGATTCACATGGAGAGGTGATCATGATCATTTGGTGAACTAGAGAGGTGATCATGTGTAACAAGATCCAGACAGCAAGATCCAAGCCAATAGTATGTAGACCTAAAAGTATGTGGAGGCATACGATTTTGTTTCCATTTTTATAAATGCTTCTTCCCATGTAAACTCTAAGGGGGAATGTTAGGAAACTTAGAGTTTACATTAGGTAATTATTATTTACTAAATGGTAAATAGTTTGTTTTGTATATTATGTCGTGTGTATGTGTGTTATGTGTGTGTGTGTGTGTGTGTGTGTGTGTGTATTGTTATAACCATGGGGAGTTGAAGGGATTATTGTATAACACGTACATGCGATCAAAGGGTATTAAAGAATACCCTTAATTCTAGTTTTTACCTCTAAATATTCAATTGATAATACCCCCTCCTGTTTTAATATTAAAATGAAAATACCCCCTATTTTTTCCATGTACCTTCCCGTTTTCAATTACAATTTTATTTACACCTTTTTATTTTACCTAATATATTAAACAAAATATATCATATTTCTCACTCAATTTTTTAAATATGCATTTCCACACAAAAGATAGTTTTAAGCCAATGAAGACCTATTACAAATTACCTTATAAATATTAATCTTTAACCATTTATCAATATTTCTTCAAATAATTAATATGGTGAAATAATATCATTTATGTTGAAAAGCATACTCAATCCTAGTTTTCTACCATCTTATTATTTCTTGCTTAAGAATATCTTAATTGAGATTTCTTTATTAAAAAGAGATTATAGTTTAACTTTATGAACACACTCCTTTTACAATTTTAAAGGTCTTTACTTTTAAAAACTAGGGTTCAAATGTTTTAGTTTTATATTAAAATTAACCCTCCCTTTTCTTTAGCCCACCTCTCTAACCTACCCCCAATACCTAATTCAAAATATTAATAAATTAAACCCTTCACCCTCTCATGTCTACCGATATATTGAATTTATTTTATTAATTTTAATTAAAACAATATGAACCCACGTGTTAGGATATTTCCTAACTAATGAACCCCTATGGTTATAACAATATATATTTATGGATAGTTTATTATTTGGAATTTTGTTAGGAGTTGTTATAGGAGATCCTATATTTTAGGAGATATAACTCCTATATATATGTATCATGTGGATGTGATTTAGAATAAGAAAAACAAAGATATTTTGTTTTTCTACTATAAAAATATGGTGTTAATTTTAGATCACTCACTTGGATGTCACTTCCTCCAATACACGGGAACCTCCCAGGTCTAGGGGCAAAGTGGACCACTCTAGCGAGAGTATGCACCAGAAATGATAAAATTCTATTTGATTTACAAGTATTTTTAGGACCATAAGGGATTTTAATTTTAACGAGCTTTTCAATTAAATTAGACAAATCACATGTATCTATGTGGACATGGATCATAAGAAGGATTAGAAGGGGATTTGATTTTGTTAATTTCATCAATAGGGAGGACACTCTATGATGTCATGAGGGAGGCACACATTTATTGTTTGATATTATCTTCACATATAGGGTTCTTGAGTGTCTGCAAACCCTTAAAATTTACTCTGGATGTGTGATAATTTCCCAAAAAATCTATAATTTCTTTAGTTAGGGACAATAGTGATGGCATGCGTTAGAGTAAGATGTGGGGATCTTAAATAGAAGGATAATGAAGATCTTGAATTTCTTCTACCACATCGAATATAATCGGGCTGGATGAAGAATATGATTGAATATAATTTCAACGAGCAAGGCCGAGGAAGGTGTTTCATGTCACTACTATGAACATCATCGGAAGACAAATTACATTTAATTATATTCTCATAGTCTAGATCATCACCCTCTACTAGTTTATTCATAATATCTTCAGTAATTCTCTAGTTACACTGAGGTTCAATCACATCATAGTAAATGAACCTAGAATTATCTCACATCTCTTCAAAGTCATTAGCAAAGTGGTTGTTATCTGTATAAAAAAGAAACATGATTGGTTTATTGTTTTACAGAATAATGTTGGCTTCCATGAAATCATTAAAATATTTTCACAATATCTACATAGTTTAATGTAAATGGTAATTAAAACTGATAAGAACCCTCTTCCAAATCAGAAATTATATCCTAGTGACTACTAGCTCTTATAAAAAAGAAAATATTAAGTTTATAGTATTGTAGATCAAGATTGGATTCCCTGAAATCATTAAAAGATCATCCAAAATTACTATTAGTGAATAATAACAACACCCTCGAATGTCTCATACCCTTCCCCACTATGAAATGGGGCATTGGTGTGATTGCACAACATTGGACCATCTATCAAGTTGTGGGACTTGCAAAACTTGAGATGGACCTTCGAGAGAAGGTTGGTTCACGCTTCCTAATTTACCTACCACAAGTTACTCCAAAGTGCTGCAGAACAACTAATCTATCCTAATCTAACCATTCCAAGGAGACAGGAGAGAGAGAGAGTGAAAGAGAGCCTACACTAAATGGTGATACACTAGAAAAGGAAGTGGTTGATCAAGGTTCCAACTGCTGAAGTGGAGAGAGGTGAGAAATGGAGAGGGTGGACAAGGTGCACCACGAGACCAGAGATAGATTTCACATAGAACACCACTTCAAAACCCATTAAACATAGCTCCCAGAACCTGCAATAGACATTAGAATATGCACGGTATACCCTGTAATGATGAGAGGCGAGAAGAGACAACAAAATAAGTAAAGGATGGACAAACACATCACAAAAAAATTTTTATTGCTCCATAAATCACACAGTACATCATCAGTGGGCAAGAGGCAAGAAAGTTCCATTATAGAGCCATGGGAAGAGGCTTAGACTCCACATTCTTCCCTAAGGAAGAAAGAGAAGAGGGGGGAGAGAAATAATGGTCACCTAAAAATGCCCCTCTTTTACAATATATAGAAGAATGAGAGAGAAAGAGAGAGGGAAATTTGAACTTTTCTCCAACCACTCCTAGGAGGACATTGAATCCACTGAAGGATCACCACCAACCATCAATGCCCCTACAAATCCACCCATAATCTATCAATCTTGGTTCCCCATGTTTGTTGGCATGTTAAAAAGGGAAGAACAATGGATCAAATCAATTTGATCGGTCGCCGAGAAATCGAATCAAATATTAATGGCTCGAAAGACATGTTTTCTTATTTTTTACCAACAAATCCCATTAAAAATAATATTTTATGGTTCCATGGCATAGAGGAGGTTGAGACATTTCTAATGGGTCATTTCCCACTCAAAACTAAGCTTCCAGTCAAAAGATATGGCCGTCTGAAGGTTTAGGGTCAAGCTCATCATATTTAAAAGAGTCTATCCATATAGGGTCCATGTGGTAGCCTCGCGCATCTTGAGTATTCAACTCCTACCTTTCACTTTGAAATTTCGGATTGACACGTGGTGGCTTTGCAGCTCCTTTGAGTTCCTTTTGTGTTTTATTCAAGTCCCTCTTATTGGCGGAGACACTATGCCTAACCTAAGACACGTGGAGGCTTCACACTCGTTTGGAGACTGCGCCCAAATATTTACCTTTGAAGTTTGTGGTCGAGACACATGGTGGCCTCCACATGATTTTATACTTTTCAATGGTGACCCTACCTTTCGGACCTTGTTTTGGACCATTTAGGGACTACCTTTGGGTCATGCTTTTGAAATTACATCGCTTTGGCTCCACGGCTTTGCTCTATACTTAGTTGATTTGGCCCTCTCTATCTCCTTTTGTCTTATGGGACATGTGGAAGCTTGGCACTCATTTGGAGACCCACTCTTTGGACCTAGTCTTGGTGTCACACCGATTGGACATGTGGAGCCTTCTGCGGGTCTATGACTTTTCAACGGCCGATGAGTCCCTACAGGTTTGTGGGCCCGCACTTGAAAATTGTGCCATTTGTGAAAAGTGTAAAGGTTCCAAAGTCCCCTACAAACCCATGCAGACCCACTTTGGTGAAAATTCATCCTCAGGCCTACACTGCCATTTGCATTTTCCATGTGTAAAAACATCTTCCCAAGGTCCATCTGGCCCGCATTTGGCAAAAAATCCCTCCAAGGCTCATTGGCCCATAACTTGCAAAATATTAGGAGTTAGGAGGACTTCTTTATATCTATGGAAAGGGGAATAAATTTCCTATCTGATGGAAATACTTACAGGGGGCCTTAAGTGATTAAAATATTTAAGAATTTGGATTGAAGAACAAAATGGAAAAATGGTGTCACTTGACGATCAAAATAAGTGTGGGCTTATTTTGGTCAACAATTACATAGCTTAATTTAAGGACATTTTAAAATTGATAAGAAACTTATTCAAAAAAATAATCCTAGCTTTGACCACTATCCGTATAAAAGGAAACATGATTGGTTTATTATTTTGCAGAAAAATGTCAGCTTCTAAAAATCATTAAAATATTTTCCCAAGATCTACATAGTTTAATGTTAATGACATTTTAAAATTGATAAGAACCTTATTCCAAATCAAAAATTAAAGCCTAGCAGCCGCTAGCCCGTATAAAATAGAAACATGTTATATTTTTCTTTTACATATCAATGTGGGATTCCTTGAAATCATTAAATGATTTTTCTAACAAGTACATAGTTTAATCTTAATAAATTTTAAAACTGATAAGAACCTTTATTCAGAAGAAAAAATTAAATCCTTGTAGCCTCTAGCCCATACGAGTAAAAGAAAAATGTTATGTTTATTATTTTGCAGATCAATGTTGGATTCCAATATTTAGATTTTAGATTCCAGTATATGTGATTTTGGAGTACAATAAATTCCAATATATGTGATTTTGGATTCCAATATATGGGAATTTGGATTCCGATATAGGTGATTTTGGATTCCAATATATATGATTTTGGATTCCAATATGTGATATTTTGGAGTCCAGATAATTCCAATATTTAACATTTTGGAATCCAAAACTAGTAATTTTTATTCCAATATTGGCTATATTATTTAACTGCTCAAACTGGAATAAGTCCAGATTTAGTGAAATAAGTGTTATAGAAATCATAGATGTGGAAATAAAACATATAGAAATAGGATATGAAATTAAAGAAGATTTGATAATGTCAAATATAACTATTTTTGAAGTAACCAAGTGTTTCTATTCATCCCTAATTATATAGATTAGTGTATTAACACGTAGAGGATTAACTTTAAAAATTATACAAATGATTTCTCATCAAGTTCATCAAATGGGTTAGGAGGAAGACATCATGGGAAGCTTCTTTTCATGAAGTGTCAATAGTGGCAGCAACCATAATATCATTGGAAATGAGAAAATATAAACATGTGGTAATAGATTAACAATACACAACTTTGAATTGAAGCTGAAGGATTTGCGATAAAAGCATTGATTTTGAATAGGATGACCTAGGCCAAATAGGGAAAGGATTTGATCAATAATTTGGTTCACCAAATGATTTAAATTTTTTTAAGAAAAATTTCTCATTTAAATTTTGGATTAAGGTTAGAAACATGATGTATATTAATTTGGTTCACCAATAGATCAATTAGAACATATGTTAAACATAGTAAAACATGAGAGAACAAGTGCACTTATCTATTTAGATCATCTATAAGATGATCTCGGGTGTGATAGAATGATGAACTCACTAAAAATGTCATGTAAGATTCATTTAACATGATTTATCTCTAATCTTAGGAGTGAGATGTTAGGATGTGGAGCCTATTTTCATTTGTGAAAGTGTTGAAGATCGTACACTAAGATTATTGTAAACTTTTCATGTATCCTCATCTTCTGGGGTTGAAACATTTTTAGGACTTAAAACGTGCCCTATATATCGGGAAACGTGATTTTCTCATATGGCGGGATTTTGACCCATAGGTTTATGGGATTCTTTTTCCCATGCTTTGATACCCATGGTTTTGTAAAACTACTTAAGCAATTGTATTTTTATATGGTTTTATGCATATGATAGATGTATGAAAAACATTGCAGATGTGCTTTGAATTCGGGTGTGAATTTTGTAGAGTTTGTTGAGCATAGCTCCAAACAGATTTGGGTATTGTATTGAGAGAGTGTTGGCTTGTAATAAAATCGAGCAACTAATTCTTGATGGATGCAGCCCAAATAGGGTGAACCACGTTAAATATTGTCTCTTTGTGTTGTGTTATTTTATTCTCGCACTTTTATTTTAGATCTGTAATATTTTCTACATATTTTCTAGATTCTCGTGAGGGATTTTTCCACATATTTTATCTCTTATTTCCTAACATGAGAACCCTGTTGGGACTAAATAGTCAAATGTAGATCAATCACAAACATTATCTCATGCTTTTATCCCTTAATTATGGTTGCATCTAGGAATAGTTTTTCACTTTCAAACTTATGGTTTCCCTATGAATGACTGAGATATGATTTTTGTAAGATATTAGGTCTTGTAAATGTGCAAAACCCTATGAAATCAATTGAAAAGACCCAAAAATTGTGTAAAAATGTTAATGTTAGGGTTAAAGTGTAGTTTTACATGACCTACATTGGCACTACTTTGAAGATGCATAAAAAATACATAGTCATACACCTAGAGATTTCATATATGTATGGATGTAACTATTAGTGCAAAATCACAGCACCCCCGAATGGCCTTAGATCTGAGTGGGGCATCCGGTGTGACTACATAACATGGGACCATCTCTCAAGTTGTGGGACTTGCGGACTTGAGATGGCCCTCCAGAGAAATCCTAGATTATTCTTCCTAATCCTAATGCTAAACTACTTCTAAGGAAGGAAATGCGATTATCTACTCCTAATCTAACAATGCCAAGGAGATAGGGAGAGAGAGCATGAAATAAAGGAATCCTACACTACAAAGGTGATAGCACCAAGAAAATGGGGGTTTCTGATCACAATCTCAGCTACCTGAAGTGGAGAGAGGTGAGAAATGGAAAGGATGGACATGATGCATCATAGACCAAAGATAGATTTCACACTGAGAACACTACTTCAAACCCATTAAACATGGCTCTCAAAACTCGTAATAGACATCAAAAGTATGCACAGTATACCCTGCAATGATGAGAGGCAAGAAGAGACAATAAAATAAGGAGGGATGGAAAAAATGCATCACAAAACATATTTTATTGCTCCATGAGTTCACACAGTACATCATCAGTGGGAAAGAGGCAAGAAAATGCCATTACAGAGCCATGAGAGGAGGATTAAACTCCACATTCGACCCTAGGGAAGAAAGAGAGAGGGAGGGAGGAGGGAAGAAATAACTAGCAACTTGAAAAATGCCCCTCCTTTACAATATATAGAAGAATGAGAGAAGGAGAGAGGGAAAATTCAAATCCTACCTCAACCACCCTAGTAATGCATTGAATTCACCTACTCCAACCACCCCAGAAAGCATTGAATTTTCTGCAACAATGATGGTTTCCCTAATAGAGCCCATGCCTCCATGTGTTGTTCCTTGCTAGGCAAGAAAGGAGGCTCATTCTTCATCATGGTGGTAGGTGGGAGACTTAATAGCCTTGAAAATGGTGGACTGAATTTACCATTCTTCATTAATGGTGGTAGGTGAGTTATAGATGTTGAGAGCTTTCGAAAAGTCCCCTCTCACTCGAATCCAAGTTCCTAGTTGAAAGATATTGTCACTGTAGGTGCTTTGGGTTTGTGGTCTATTTGTGCAAGGTCCACATGGTAGCTTGACGCATGCCTTAAGACTTCGCCCTCTTATTTTGCTCCTAAAGTTACGTGGATGAGGCATGTGGCATCATTTGCATACTGCCTACTTGGTTTCCTTTGTTTTTTGCCTAAGCCCTTCTTGTTGGTGGAGACACTATGCTTGACCGAGATATATGGAGGCTCAGCCCACATTTGGCACTTGACTCCAGATTTTCATTTGAAGTTACCGACGACAAGGCATGTGGAGGCTTCCACCAACCCCGTGACTTAGACTCTTAGCTGCTACCTTTTTACTTTGACCATGTGGAGAGGTGTTAGTACCCAAATTTAACCTCCTTCAGAGACCAAGAAACATCATGGGTTTGACAAGACACTCAGAGGTAGATAGAAAATCATGTATGTCATTTTGTAGCCTGGGGAAGCAATCTATCTGACTTGTTGGCACTCGGTGCTCAAGGGAGTGGGTAGCACATGTAAAAGGATGTGATCTGATCCTAACTATTTTAGGTTGTGCCTTTCAACCAAGGTAAGAGAACCTATTTTGTAACCTTTGTTATTTGAAAGGAGATACATGTACCTTTCTTTTGCATAAATTTTATAGAGAAGGCCTTGGGGAAAATATGATCAACACACCAAATCTGACTCTCACGAGTTGTCACTTCTAGATTATGGAGATATTCTCACAGCAAGGCAAAGGTTACTAAAGACATTTGAGACCCTGATTATTTCTGCATGTTTTGGTAATGAGATTATGCATTTGTGTACACACATGACAAACAGGGGTATTATGGGTAGGATTGGTTGTTGTTAAATGAATTTTGGTGGGAGGGGAGACAGGATGGACTTGACTCACTAGATCCTTGAGAGCTTATGCAAAATGGAAAGATTCAATCAACAAAATGCCACAAAAAGTTAAATTGTTTCCTCAACTAGAATATGTGCTTCAATGGAGGCCCAGATTAGCACTCTTTCACACAACCTATGTGGGATTTTATCATGAAGGCTCAAGTTAGAGGACCCAATAAAGCACCAAGATTTAAACCAAGTCACACTTGAGGTACACCCAGAGGCTTATAGATAATCTCTATCAACAAAATGAAAGAAAAGTGATTTTAAACCATTTATCCCATTCCCAGATGAAGGATATTCTAAGAAATGAAATTATAGATGCCACTAAACTATCACAAGGATTGAGACCTATGTGATTGGACTATATTTGGGTACAAGATTGCAATAGAAACAAGAAAAACTACCCGTATGCATTCAAAAATGAAATAAATACACTTTAGTAAAGATTGACACAGAATAACTCAAAGTTTGATCAAATTGATCAGCAAGGGAAAGTTTCAGAACAATCTCAAAGCTTGTCAATGGTTGTACACTTGCAACCACCTTGACACAATCAAATTTGATACAAAGAGAGATATACAGGCTTCTCTAGATGGCTTCTCAAAATGGATGGGCTCTGTCAAGATTTTTCTACTGGAGAAAATTAGTCCCAGATCTTTCCAAAAACTCCCAACCATTTACATGATGAATTTGTGCCCTTTATAACCTTTACCAACAGAGCCCCTTCCTCCTAAAAGAAAAAAACTTTAAATGCACCAGTGCTCGCCATGATTCTTTTGTGATTCATAATCAAATCTGCAAAAGTCTCTAGGTGCTCAAGGGAAAATCTTCAAATATCTCTCACATTCAACTCTTTCCTCTAGTAGATCACTCTTCCTTCAATTTTCCAACCACATCCACCCCAAATCTATCAAATATGGCTCCGTGTGCTTGGGAGAAGAAAAATAGAAAACCAGATTGGGCTTGAGAGTCAGACCATTTTAATGGTGAAAGATGTCTCCAGATCTCTCCCACCAAACTCTAGATATCAAAATTAACTGCTCCTTTTTTGGCGTGTAGAAAATAGCAAGAAATCATGAAGACTCACACTCCTAGGATTTTTACAGGAAAAAATGGGGGAAAATCAGATTTAGACACTCAGCAGCCGTTGATCTTTGATTTTGAATGTGGGTCATCCACGTGGAAGATGCAAAAATAGGCTTGGGGGCTTCCTTTGACCTTTTCTGACCCTTTTGAAAAAATGGAAAAATTTCCCATTTTGCTCCACACCTCCGCTTTTGAAAAATGGGCTTGACACGTGTCCGAGGTGGGTCCCAAAGGAACCATGGAAAAATTCTACCATTTGACTCTCTTTTGGAAAAAAGGAAAATTTTCCAAGTTTCCCCCGTAGCTCGCCCTTCCGCTTCAAGTCCCTAATGTGGGTCCCAGTGGAACCTCGGGTCCTTTTATGCCTTTAACTCCTTTTCCCTCAAAGGGAATTTTTTTCACTTTTCCTCCAAAATCCCGCACCTTCATCGTTGACCGGGGAAAAACATTGACTATTTCCCATCAGGCTTGCGGGCCATTTTTGATATTTTAACCTTTATGAGGCAAAGAGGCAAAAATTTTAAGTTTCCTCGATGGTCCACTTCTCACCCTTATGAATTTTCAAATTGCCACATGTCACAATGGTGCACCTTGAGGCAGCCCAAAAAATTGATACCTTGAATGAGCATGGGCTCGCCACGTGTCCCTACTCTAGAAAAATTTGTTTGAAGGCTTGAAGCTTTATGGAGGGCACCCATGTCAAGCTCGAGGTAGTCTTCCTTGGTCATTGAAAAGTCCAAGAAAATATGCAAAGTGAGCGGAATGCCCCATGTCCTCATGGTGCTTCTTCAAAATGGTGCCCAAGTTGAAGACCCTAAATGAGTGTGGGCTCACCATGTGTCCCTATTCCACCAAATTGTTTCCATCTGCATAAAAATTTGTCTAAGTATGGGAAAGCAACGGAAACCTCCATGTGTCCTCATAGCACTACTCCAAGGCAAAGCCCAAAATCAGATCTTCAAATGAGCATCATTCCTCCACGTGTCCTGGACTTCCCAAAACCTTTTGAAATTTTCTAAGTATGGGAAACCTAGTGGAAGCCTCCACATGTCTCTTTCCTACCAACCCTCCATGTGTCCTCCCGATGCTACTTCAAAGCCAAACCAAAAAGTAGATTCTCAAACGAGCATCATTCCTCCATGTGGACACATTTTAAAGTTGAGGCTTTTATAGAATTTTTGAAGTGTCCGGTCGAGCCGTGTCCAACCAAAGGATGCCATGTTTCCCTGTTGATACAAGGATGTAAATTTGACCGGGAAACGCCCGTCAAATCGTAAAGCACAGAGAAACTGACCATTTGAGCCTAAAAGTGAAATTTTCTTCAAGGAAAGAGATTTTAGAAATGTTGCAAGACTCAAATATGTTCCTCAGGGACACATCAATTCATTTATCTTTGAGTATTTAGGGAAAAAAATGCAGGGATAATAGATCTTGACTGTGGAAAATGGAGAAAATGGGAAAACATGAGTTTTAAAGGAACAAAGCATAGGAGACTCAAAATACAGAGATTTTCTAGAGGAACAAAGGAACCATGAGACAAATATGGACCCACACTTGATATTTAACCCAAGAGAAGATTAAAATGGCAAAAATACTGGCCAAACACAATACATGGAAGGATAAATTTACAAAGGCCGTGAATCAATAAATATTCAAGGGCACAAATGGGCTGAGACAATTTTGAGTACCAACATTGGCTCGACACGGGATGGGCACTCCTGTGAGTGCCATAAAATAATAGTAGATCAAGTGCAAAATATCTATTGGGTGATGAGTCAGCTCACAGAGTAGAGAAATGAAGCCATCTCCAAAAATAATCAAAGAAGCCAACAAAAAAAAGGTCACCACGGACTAGGATGAAAAAAAACACAAAAATAGGATGCAAACAACAAAATATATGTTATACAAGAGGTTTTTACCTTAATTCAGAGGAATCAATCCAAGAAAGCTTCAAATGCCTACCATTAATGTGGTAGTTTAATCAATTCACCATCTAGATCCTTCAAGAAGGTGTGTTCACCAATTCTAATGTCAATGGAGTAAGGGCCCATCCACAATGAGTCAAACTTGCCATGCTTGCCCTTATCCTCATGCCTGTATCCCATAGTAGCACAAGATCTCCAATATTGAAGGCTCTAGGAGTAACCTTCTGTCAAATAGTTTCTTCAACTTTTCTCTAAAATTTATATGCCTTTGGTGGGATGCCCTCCTCTCTTCATCAAGCTCAACAATCTGGTTAATGTAGGCATCATAAGGACCTACCTCTTGATCTTCCAGCTGCTGCATAAACTGATATGAAGAAAATTGCATATGAAGAGGTAGCAAGGCCTAAGTCCCATACACCAACTCAAATAGACTCTTTCCAGTGACCTTCTTGATAGTGATCCTATCTTCCCAGACAACAAACTTCAACTGTTCACCCCACCTTCTCTTGTTCAACTCCAAGGTTCTTTTGATAATATTTAGCAAATTCTTATTGCTGGACTCAACTTGTCCATTTCCTAGGGATTATAATTAGAGGCATATGTTCGATTGATCCCATACCCTTTACACATTACTACCAAAGGTTTAGCCACAAACTCATGGCATTATCAGCTATGATTTTGACTAGTACTCCAAACTCGTAAACAATATTGTTTAGCACAAAATCCATGACAACTTGGTGTGTAGCCTTCCGGTGGAAATTTCTTCCACCCACTTAGTAAAGTAGTCGGTGGCACACAAGAATCACTTATGACGAGCACTTGAATGGTCTGAAATCTCACCAATGAAGTCCATTCCCATTTCCTGAATGGGACTTCAATTAACACACCTTCAAAGGAAGGGAGCCCTCAAGCTTTCAATCTTCCATAGAAACGCTGGAAACTCTCACATCTTCCGACCAACATGGTTGCATCCTTGAATAAATTGCCACCAATAACCATCCCTTAGGATCTTATGTGTTGTGACTCTTGCAACAAAATTCCCCCACATAAAATCCTCCATGGAGATCAACATGTAGACACCTAAAATTGGTTACCCAATTTGGTGTCCCTCACATTCGTTTATCTTCTCGGGTAACCTGGGGCATGTTCATATCACCATGGCCCCCTTGGGGTATTATTCAATTTGTGATTTAAACACCTATCCTAGGTTTAATTCACCCCATTATGTTTTACCCATGAGTAATTAAATATTAACTACTCAATTACACCTTTTTACATGTATCCTAACCACTTATCTACCCCATATCTATTCTATCCATATATCCCCCCTATTTCTCCTCCTCCCAAACCGAGCAGCGGGATATTTCCCGTATTTGAGGTGACAGGATCACTCTCATCTTTCCAGAAATCACTCCTTTTGGCCATTTCGGGAGTCTGTTCCCTGATCGGCGCCGACCGGTACTCGGTCGACGCCGATTTTTGGAACGGCACCAATTTCATCTCGGTTGGCACCGATTACAAATAGAGGCCCAGAACTCAGTTCTGGTTAGACAGTCAGACGGTGAGATAGATAGTGAGTTAGACAAGGAGAACGAGAGATTTTCGAGCATCAAGTCTGAGCATCATCTATCAAGTGAGAGCGAATCCTATCCAAACCAATCCCTGAGAGGAGTACCATTACTCTGCTCCTGCCACATCAACATCGTGAGTCTTCATCGATCTCTTGGTGACTCTGTTCCTACATCCAGCACAGGTGGAGCCTTGGCAGTATCCCTACGACACTTACAGATCAGCGGAGATTGACGATCTAGTCTCCACTGTCTATTTCTCAATCTTCCTACAAATTTTCCCAAGTCGACGATGCCGATTTATATCAGTCGACGCCGACCTGCATTAGTCGACGCCGATTTAAATCAGTTGATGTTGATTTTCCTAATCGACGCCGATCAGCCTGTAGATAGGTAGAAGAACTCAGGTAACAGTAATCCAAAGCATTATTTTTTAGAATTTCCTATTTCCTACTGCTTTTTGTCCATTGTTTAGATTATGTTTATTACTTTTGATCAGAAAATCTAGTCCTTTACGTACATCTTTTATCATGTATGCTTCTTTCCTTAATTGAAAACGTGGACTGACATCCGCCGAGGGAGCTTATCGCTTCCCGGACCCACTTTTCGGGCAGTCCACCCAAATATATTTTAACGTGGTCTTTTTTTGTCAAGCATCTGTGTCTCACAGGTTTCTTGGATCTACTTTTCAGATTGCTTGTGTGCGCCCGTCTTGTCTACATCGGCTTTCTTTTCCATCTACATTTCCAGATCTTGTCTATCAGGTATCGATTTTATTTGAGTTTTTCAAGGCTTTTGTGTTTAGTTTGGTACATTAACTTGGACAGGTAACAAGCAGTGAAATTCTTGATCTACATTCTGGCACACTGGTGGGACCGAACCAAAGTCCCTTATTGGTAAGTTCATCTCTTTTCTAGTTTTGAGCTTTGTTCTTTTTCTTCACTGATTTTTATCAGTTGTTCTTAAGCATTTCCTTCCATCGTTTCAGTCTTGCTGCTTTCATTTCTGAATTTGCAAAGTTAGATCCTTTCTTTTTTTGCAAATCTCAATTCCAATTTCTATTTCTAAAATTAGTAAATCTTTCATTTGATTTCAAGATTGCATGTTCGATCTATCTCTTTATGCAAAATTGTTATTTCCTTGAAATTTTTCTAGTTCCCTAAATAGAAATTTTCATTTTGCTATTATCTGGATATATCTTTCTGGATTGGTTTGTGTGTTTTCTTAACCTTTTCTTGCAGAGCACTTTTCTTGTTCATGGGATTGTTTCGAGGGAAGAGCTCAACAACACGCTTTTGAAGTCCACACACCTTGAGAGCTAAATCTATAGGTATTTCTCTTTTTACGATGTTTTCTCCTTTTAGAACTAAAAAAAAAAGAATAAGAAAAAAAAAAAGAAAAAATACTTTGTTTGTTTGTTTTCTATCACATTCGAACATTTCGATTTTGGTGCTTAAAAAGAATTTAATCGCATTTGGGAAAGAATCTGTTTGACTTGTCTTCATCAAAATCAAACACTTCATTTTTAGTGCTTAAAAGGAACTCTTTCTTCATCATTTATGTTGTGTGTTTTTCATCTAGTTTTAATTAGGTTGGAAAATTTATCAAAATCAGTAGTGACACTATTTGATTTTTATTTTTCACCCTTGCACACAAAGCCAAAATCACTAGGTATAAAGCATTTAAACAAGAATTCCTCCCCTAGCCTCGCCTACTTGGAAGTGACATCCAAGAGGAAGAGCCTACGCAGTACTTGGGCCGCGCTATAAATTCATGGAAGTTCTGGTATATATTGGCAAAGCACCCAACTCCCTTATCGCAGCGGTGTGTGAAGTGCGGGGGTAGGCCCCTATATCAAGCCATGTACCGGTATTTTACTGAAGTTCCTTTGGGACTCCTCACCAAACATTCCCCAAACCATCCTTAGTTTGGCTATCTGAGTAGTTCCTATTCTAAAAAGCCTTCCCTAACATTTTCTTTCTTAAAAGCATAAAAATTTAAAAGAGATAATCACCTACGCTGCTTGATTTTTTTGTGCATTAGTTAGGTCAATCTTATTTTTTCGCTATATTTCTGTTTGTTTATGACGGTCATCACTCGATTACAATCTAGAAGAATGGCTCAAATGACCCCTTCTTCCTCCGAGATCACCACTACTGTGGATGTTTCGGCACCCCCCAGATCTTCCTCGGGACCGTTGTTAGTTGGTTCCCCATCTTGGTCATATAATCCTTTCTATCAGCCTAAAGCAATCCCTTCATGTCCAGCCTTTCCCCTGGTCCTTCGTAAATATCATCGCTTCGACATAGAGTATGTTCCTCATGGGGACCCTGAATTTTAGGCACTCCTTGATCACAATCCAGTAGCCCTTATGGACTATCTAGTACATAAGTCTATTCAAATATCTGATCAGGGACCACCAATCCAACAAGTTTACGATTATCCTCGTGAACCATCCTAGGATTTTGTAGAATAGTTGGCCTCCATTTTTCTTGCCTCGAACCACGGAAGAGGGTGGTACACCTGTACCTCCTTTTTCTCTTCCACCAACCATGACGACTAGTTCTCAAATAGTCTTGCCTATTCCTAGCACCGCAGTTACCTCAGCTATCCCACAACCTACTTCTGAGAAGTCTTCTGCCTTAGCTATAATGGGCTCATCTGCACACTCACAGATTGCTGTTAATTCTTCTATGTCATCTATCACGTCTCGTGGTCAAGATTCTGGTGAATCAACCCCCTTTCGCGAGTCAATTGGTTCCTTCTTCTCATCCTCCACCTCATCTTTCTTCCAATGCTCCAATGTGTGACCTTTTACCCATCCTCTGAAGATCGGCACCCTTAATAACCAATCCAGCAATCAAAAGCCTTATTCAGACCTTGTTCCCTACCATGTCCAATCAAGTCAACACCCATGTTCCTTAATCCATTCTGATTCAGTCAAAAAGTGTAGGAGCCATCAATCATTCATGTGCTCTATCTTTCATTCAACCACCTTTTTCTCAACCACATGTCATCTCACAGCTGTCTATACACAAAGCTCCTTCACAAACAAATACCTCACCAAGCGTCACTGTAACACCGGTTATTCCTCTTACCATCCTGTTAACCAACAGATGAATCCCCCGTTAACACCACAACAAAATCCACCAATTGCTTCTTATATGGGACATACCAGCATGCCTCCTCCTCAATCTGACATGGTCCAAATTCTTTTCAAGAAAATCATAGACCTGGAGGCATCCACCAAAGGGGCTCACCCTCATACTCTTTTGAAGAAGTATGCAATGAACCGATTCATCCATCAGTGGCTTTTAAGCCTTATCCTCCCCAATGGGAACTTCCTAAATTTTCAAAATTTCATAGTCGGGAGGACCCTCAACAAGCATCTGTGAGCATTCAAACATGCTTGCTACCTTATAGTTCAGGATCAGGAGCTTATGCTCCGTACTTTCCCTATGTCTCTCGCAGGACTTGCTTTAGACTGGTATAATAACATTCCCCAACATTCTTTGTTTTCTTTCTCTCAATTGGCCTAGATGTTTGTTGAAAACTTTTCGATAAATATCACACATAAGATCTCGATTACAGATCTTTATAACATTCATCAATTTGATGATGAGTCTATTGCAGACTTTGTCACTCGTTGGAGAGGGATAATAAACCAATTGTCTTTCTCCCTTCCTCAATCTCAATAGATCAAGTTATTTACTCGATCCTGTGCTAATCATATTTCTTCCACCTTAAGGATACAAACCTTTCACACATTTGAAGAAGCATTTACGATGGCACGCAAACTTGAATCTCGCGCCATCAACAAGGGAAGTTAAAACTTCGTTCTAAAACTAAACCATATTTTTCTCGGTTTACAAAATCAAACCCTTCCACTTCTAAAGACAAGAATCAGGGATCCACCAATGCTATCGTATTAAAAACACCACAAGCCGATAACATTTCTAATCAAACACCACGGAAAGACTCTTCATCTTCTCGAAAAGGTCCCTCATCATCTTGATATTTTACTTCGTTGGGGGAATCATATGCCTCTATCTTGGAAAAAATGTTGGAAGTTCACATGATCTAACTTCCCCTATTAGAAATTTTGATGAAAGCCAAGAACGTCCATTCTGGTATAGGGAAAATGACTTCTGTCATTATCATAGAACCAAAGGTCATGACATTGAATGATGTCAGACCTTCAAGAATCTTGTCCAGAAATTCATTGATAAAGGCGAGCTCATTTTGGATAACCCAAATGCTCCCCCAAATCAGGCACTTGACGTGTTTAAACAACCTTTTCCCAATCATTCCCTAAACCATGATGCTTCAGGGTCTCAAAACCAAACACTCATACTATCAGCTTCATTTCCACTGAAGAATCTTCTTCTAAACTGAGCCATCTGCGAGCACATCGATAGAATCATAACCTCCTGCCACTCCGCTAATCGTTGGGATTCTACCATCTTCAGACAGCCCGTCTTTGAGTATTCCCACATTGTTGGAGATAGATTCACCTCCCTCTACCTCTTTATCTAATCTTCTATCTATGCTTGAGATAGTGTCATCCTCATCTATCTCATCGTCAGACATCCTTTCGATGCTCAAGACATTTACATCCCTTCGAGTTTCCACTACATCTACATCTACTTCTGTTTCTCCCATTTTCTGCAACTATGCCATTGGTAAACATACCTATAGTTGTACCAACTTCGACGGAAGCGTCTTCGATTTTAACTCTTCCTATCTCCTTTCCCACAGTAGTTACACCCACAATTACTGTACCAGAAGTATCTCCCTCACAAGGAACTGCTTCTTCATCATCCACTTCTTCCGTCATTGATACTATTTTTCCTATTAAAGGGAAATCTAAAGAAATAGTAATGACACCTACACTCTCGGTTCCTGAACTTAAACCGAGACAACTAAGATCTAATGATACATCATCCGTATCTCCCCATTTTCTTCCCCCAAAAAGGTTACAGTCACCTTATGCGGTTGAAGTTGTCACCATCCCTGAAAAAGGAAAACCCATATTTCAAACCATCAAGAATCTTAGTACTTTCCTCAAAATATCTCTCGCCTCATAAAAGATTTGATTTGTTTTGCGGAGAAGGCATCTTCTTCTATAACACCATCAAAACCATCATCTTCTTTTATAACACCATCAAAACCATCATCTTCTTCTATAACACCATCAAAACCATCATCTTCTTCTACAACACCATCTTCACCAATGCCTCGTAAAGTGGACTTACCTACTAGAAAGGCATCACCTCTCTTATCAGGACCATCGTCTTCATCCCCAAAAGACAGGGCACCTATTGTTCCTTCGATCGATAGACATACTTTGGGAGCTTCCTCTTCATCTAAATCATCATTTGTTTCGAGCAAGCAACCTTCTTTATTTTTGAAGACCATAACACTTGTTACATCTCCATCATCTTCCAAATCTATCCTAGGAGCTCCTCCACCACCAAAATCAATCCAGTATCACTCACTTCCATCTCAAGTGCCCAAGGCTGCTCCTCCCGATGTCTGAAAAGGTAAGATGATCCCTAAAAAGACTGTTAAACCAGACATGCAGGTTCTTTTACCTCGGCAATCTGTTGAGGTAAAAGAGGCACCTTCGTCATCTCTGTCCTCATCTTTGTCTACCGGATTCTATACTGAAATTCTTCACCAACTTATCCAAGCTTCATCCATATCCCTTCCCCCGATCAAACCCTATAATCCTAAAGGAGTAAAACCTTCCTGGTTCAACTCTGATTTGATTTGTGCTTACCATCGCACTCGGGTCATGACACCGAGGGATGTAAAGCTCTTCAATCTATCGTTAACAACCTCTTGGAAGAAAGTGATCTTCTTTTAGAAGAGGAGGAGGAACAAGTATCTGCTGTTGTCCCAACTTCATCTGAGCCTCAACAGTCCACTCAGACCTCTAGTTCTGTTAATTCCACTATGGATGATCTTCCACCTTCTCAAATCGACACAATCCATATCGCCACTAGAACCCGACAATATGATAATCCATCATCATCTACAACATCTCGACCATGGGTTGTCATTTCTGTAGCCCCTGAAGGAACTCTTCCTTCCTCATCAGCCTCAAGACCTCGGGTCTCTATTCGTGCTTCACCTCGGGCTCAAATTCCCGTGTCAGTTGAGGAGAGTGTTATGAAACAACTCACCCATGCTCCGGTCAAAATGTCTCTTTTTGACCTCATTCAATCTTCTCCGCAACATCGCCAGGCTCTAATTGATAATCTGCGTCACATCGCTATGAATTCAGATGAGCCCCAACCTTTCGAGATGGTTGTTGGATTGAATAGACCATCAACTCGCCATTTCTTTTGAGGATTCTGAAATACCTCCCCTTTCTGCCAAGGATTTAGAGGCTCCTCTTTTTATCACGGTTCAAATCAACAACACTACATTAAAACACACTATGATCGATAGTGGTGCTGCACTCAACGTCATTTCTTCCCACACATTCAAACAACTTAAATTACCTAAGAATGTAGTGTCACCACCACCTTTTGCCCTTCGATCATTTAACGATCAGTTGGCAGTTACTTTAGGAACTGTGGTCTTGCCCATTCGGGTAGGTAAAAATTGCTTCACCTGACTCTTTTACATTGTTGAAGGAAATTTCCACGCAATATGATCTTAGGATGATCCTAGATTTGTATAATGCATTGTGTCCCATCAACCCTCCATTGATTCTTAAAATATCAATATGAGGGAAAAATCTATACTCATCCAGGAGATCCTTTTCCTTTCGCACGCACAATGCGACATGACCACAGGGTCTGCCCCTCTAAAGAAGGATGCTTGTTCTCTGGTGAGGCGTCATCCTCTTCCTTACCTACAACTAAATTACTGAATTTCCAAAATATGGAAGAGACATTGCAGCGTTTCTCCAGGAGAACTTCCTCTTCTTTTTTTTGATGCCCATCTCAAGCCTAATGGGTATGGTAGACTAGACAAACAACCGGAATATCAGCCAGTCTTGGTCACATCGTCACCATTGAGTCCGCTTTCAATCACAGACTAAATTCATTTACTGTGGTCTTGATACACCTCACTATCACCCGAGATTCTCCCTAGGGCCAAACCTTATTTAGCAGGGTTTGATTGTCTCTGAGAATCCCATGTTTTCAAAAACGTATTTATATCAATGCGCATGGAAGGGCTTTAGCACTGGGAAAATATGAACAAGGTGTGCATGATCTCACATCCATTCCAACTCTTAAACCACATCAAAATTTTGTTTAGGATTTAAACCCCTCTTAAAGGCCACCATCACCATTCTTGATGAGCCTCTTTTCATTGAGGAACCATCTTCTCCCGTCAGTCGAAACATCATTTGATGAGGATGATGCCATTTCCATTCCGTCTAACTTTTTTTTTTAGTCAATACTATTTCCTTAGGACTATCGACACTAAAATTTTCTCCGTAATTTCTATTTCATTAATGTATGTATTAGGAATAGGATGTTGTTAAGTATAATTAGTAGTAGCGTATGATAGAAGATAACGGGCACTGTCGATGGTGCCGCCAATAATGTGGAGTACGGTAATAGTCAAAGTATAATAGGAATGTTGTAAAAAGTAAATATTTGTAAGTAAGTGGTCCTAGGTAATGTTAAAATGTCAAAGTTTGGGTAATTAGAGAAGTAGGGTCTACATGATTAGGAATTAGAAATATTATATTGGTAATAAAGACAAGGAGTGAGGTCATAAATATTTTGTGTATTTTATTTGTAAAAAGTCTAAAAATGTGGAACCCATGTAAAATGATAAGGTTTATCTTATCTTAACAGATAAGCTTACATGTACTGAGATAAGAGTTAAGGTATGGAATATGATTCGTCAGAGTGGATTTCTTATCCTATCTTAGAGATAAGATGGATAAGCACTGGAAGTTCTATAAATAGAGAGGCCCCCTCATTTGGCATAGAAGGAAGTAGTGAGAAATATTGTAGGAAATGTGCGAAGGAAGCCATCGGTTTAAAGGTGTGTTGAAGAAGCCATTAAGAGGTGTAATTGTAAAGTTTCTCCCATAGTCTTGGTGAAAGGCAAGTGAAGTCAATAACACTTGAAGTACCTCATGGGTGAGATCAGAATGTGAGTTTCATGTTAATATTATAATTTATTTTGATATTTTAGATTTGTCATCATTCTGTCTTATCATAGTCGATGGCATTCTTGTGTTATGTTGTTGTTTTGTTTCCAGATTACATCCACCAAACTAAAGGTTATGCATTAGTAAATAATCATAGCATGAGGAGTTCCCGATGAAGAATTATCATAGTTCGGATTGGTGATGACATTTTGGTTCCGTTGCCGGGACCATTCCTCGTTGGTGGATTTTCTGGAGAGATATTCCCACTTAGTCAAAAATCAATTGGAGGGTAACCTTGTTTTTACTGTGCATAGTAGTTACCATGGTAAAGTCATTTTTGCCATGAATAGTAGTTACCATGGTAAAGTCATTTTTGCTGGGAATAGTATTTACTGCAGTAAAGTCACTTTTTACCGTGAATAGTATTTACCGCAGTAACTTCACTTTTTACCGTGAATAGTGTTTACCACAAGAAAGTCGGTTTTACTGCATAAGTCAAGTTTTACCATAGTTTACCGTGGTCATTTCTATTTTCTTTGTAGAAAGGTGTAAAGTCACTTTCTAGTATAGTGATTCCAATTATTTGTACACATAAGTCTTGTTGATTGTACTTGTGAGTTGGTATTTCACGGTGGTTACTTTTGAAAATGGGAAAGATTCTTGTTTTTTCAGCTCAATCTAATGAAGATGCTTCTTCTTTCATTCAAGAGTTTAAGCGATCTTGTATTTGTAATGGCCTTATATGAAGGGAACGATGGACTGAATTTTTCCTACCTTTTTGGATGGTTCAAAGACTTAGGTGGTTTGAAACACTAGGTGATAATGTGAAAAATTCATGGGATTTATTAAGCTGAAAGTTTTCTTGAAGAATTTGGTGAACAATGAAATATGCAGATCTCATGATTGAGATCACAAAGCTATCCCAAGGAGAGAAGGAGAAGATAAGGGATTATCATGCTCGTGTTCTAGAGCTAAGGAGGAAGCTCGATGCCCAGATCCGGAAGGAAGGACTAGCGGATGGGTTGATGAATGGCGTGGATAATCTCCTTTGTAAGCACTTCATTCTTGGGGATGGCTTGAGATCGATGACAACGAGTGAAGTATGACCGCCCAGCCTACCATTGAACAAGCAAAGGAGATTGCAAGAAGGCAAGAAGAAAGCATGGAAGAGGAGCCCAAAGAAATTGTTGCTAAAGTAGAGCCTACACCAGCACCTTTGGTCAGAATCCACAACCACTCCCGGTGAGCACAAATATTTCTCCTAGTACATCTACTGAGTATGAAGATCTACTCAAAAAGATGGGTCAGTTAACTATTAATCTTCTTCAAGGAAAGGAATTTAGTTCTCAGGGAGGAGATAGAGGTCCAAAAAGAAATATTTCTAAAGTTGTTTGTTATGGTTGTTATAAAAAGGGTCATTATAAGTATAATTGTCCAGATAGAGCTTCTACATCTGGTAAAGGAGATAATGATAAAGGAAAAGCACCTGTGAATTCTTTTGATGTAGTAGATAAGAGTAGAAATAATGAAGTAGATGTATTTATAACAAAAAGAAAGAAAGAAAAAGATAATCAAGATGGAAATGATCCTAAGAAGATTAAAGAAGAAACTAGTAAGAAACATAGGAGAAGAAAGTTGGGTGTGCAGGATTTTATGATTTCACAGGGGCAAGGACCATACTCCATCTTGGAAGATCTGTCCAAAAGGCTTGCAAATATTACATATGGTCAACTCTTGGCTATGTCTTCTGAGAAGAGGCGGGAGTTGTGAGGTGGACTCAATGCTCGAAGAAGGAAGGAGGTTGAGGTCCCTGTTTTGGAGGCAGAGAGCGCAGATCTCTATGCTCCACAAGCTGAGGTATTATGTAATGGTATTTCAATTCATGATGTCTTAGTTGATGGAGGTGCTGCGATTAATGTAATGACCGAGTCTGTAATGAATATGTTGGGTTTAAAAATTGATCTCCCTTCAACACTTATGTTAAGGTCATTAAATAAAGGAAAACTAAACCGGAAGGTGTAGTTTCAAATGTGGAAATATTTGTTATGGGTGTGGTATGTGTGGTAGACTTTCGGGTGATGAAAATGGTCTTCATTGCATACCCAATGCTGTTGGGAAGACCATGGCTAAGGAGAGTTCATGCAAGAAACTACTGGAATGAAGGATTCATGACACTTAGACGTGGTAGAGAGAGGGTGAAGATAAATGTGATCCCTTGACATCATAAGGCAGAACCTGTGGATTCAAGTGATGAAACTGATGATTGGACATACTACGATTACTCTAGTACCCGGTGAAGTGGACACGAAGATGAAGAAAGCAAGGTGGATGTTTCATTTATGGATATCCTTCCATCCACACCAACTCATGACCCCATAAAATTATCTGAAGAAGAAGTTGATGATCGTCTCCAACAAATAAAGATTGGTGATGCTGTGATGGAGAGTGAGAAGGAATCCTACCTCCAGCTCTTTCAAAGGTACATACACCTATTCACTTTTGATTACAAGGAACTCCATCAAGTAAGTTGGGTAGAACATTGTATTGAGCTAGTAGATGGTGCTAAGCCCATAAAGCAAATGCCATATAGAATGAATCCTAATTTTTCCAAGACTGTAAAAGAAGAAATAGATAAGTTACTTGATGCAGGATTCATATTTGCTGTGGAGAATTCAGAATGGGTTTCTCCCATTGTGATCTCAATAAAAAGAATGGGAAGCTACGCATTTGTGTTGATTACAGGAAGCTCAATAAGGCAACAAAGAAGGATCATTACCCTCTTCCATTTTCAGATCAGATCTTGGACGAAGTAGCTGGCCAGGAGTGCTATAGTTTTGCTGATGGATATAGCGGCTACAACCAAGTTCGTATAGCAGAGAAAGATCAGCTGAAGACCACGTTCACCACTCCTTGGGGAACGTTTGCTTATAGAGTTATGCCTTTTGGGTTGTGTAATGCTCCAGCAACATTCCAGCATTTGATGAATAGGGTGTTTGAACCCTACATTGGGACCTTCATCAGAGTATTTCTGGATGATTTTTGCATCTATGGGAGCAAGTTGGACCACCTGCACCAAATGGAGACAACATTTCAAAGGTTAGATGAAGCACAAGCCTCACTAAACCCTACAAAGTGTGTCTTTGGATGTTCTAAAGGCGTTTTGTTAGGGCATGTTGTATCCAGAGATGGTATTGGTACTGATCCTGATAAAGTTTCAAAAATCAAAGATTTACCATTTCCTCTTAATAGAAGTAAGTTGAGATCATTTTTAGGCCATGTGGGTTACTATAGAAGGTTCATCAAGAATTTCTCAAAGATTGCACAGCCACTAACCCAGTTCTTGAAGAAGGATGTTACTTATGAACCAGGAAATAAGGCGCATGAAGCTTTTGGACAATTGAAGGAAGCCCTGGTGTCTTCACCTGTTTTGAAGAATCCAGATTGGAGCAAGCCATTCATTGTGTACACTGATGCCTCAGATGCAGCACTAGGAAGTACTTTGAGCCAAAAGGATGAAAATGGGAATGAACATCCAATTTACTTTGGGAGCAGAAAAATGAGCAGTGCTGAGGTAAATTATACTGTAATTGAAAAAGAGGCTCTGGCTATCATTTTTTCGTTGTAAAGAAGTTTAGAAATTACTTACTAGGGTAAAAATTTCTAGTTGTAGAAGATCATCGAGACTCTAAAATATATTGTAAATAAGCCTAACCCATCGGGGAGGATAGCAAGATGGATAATTTTGCTACAAGAATTTGAATTTGATATTATAGATAGGCCGGGAAAGAAGCATGTCAATGCACTCTCTCGAGCCTATGATGGTTTAGAATCATCTTGTGATGATGATGATTTCCCTGATGCAAAGCATTGTTATCCCTTGACACAATCCCTAGTGAATATATAAATATTTGGAATTATCTGAATGAATTCAAGTTTCTGATGGTGCCAATGCAAAGACTAAGAGAAAGATTACTCAAGCCGTCGTCCATATTCTATTCTCGCATGGAGTATTATTTCGAATAAGACACGATGGACGAGACAAGAGGCGATTGGACATGATCAAGGGAAGGAACTGCTAGAAGAATTCCACAATGGTACATGTGGAGGGCACTTCTCTGGACAACTTACAGCAAGAAGGATCTTGGATGCAGGTTATCACTGGCCCACTCTTTTTAAAGATTGTTATAATTATTGTAAGACATGTGATATTTGTCAAACACATGGTAACCGTAAGACTTCATCAGCTCCATTATGTCCTATTCTTCCCCTTGGTCCCTTTGAAAAGTGGGGAATAGACATTGTAGGTCCACTTCCAACTACATCACGCCAAAATAAGTATATTGTAGTTACCACAGATTATTTAACCAAGTGGGTTGAAGCTAGGCCATTGAAAATAGCTTCCATGGATGAAGTGGCAAGGTTCATGTATGAATGCATTGTCACCAGATTTGGTTGCCCATTAGAAATTGTAACAGATCAAGGAAGCCACTTCATTAATGAGGTGGTAGAAGCCCTAGTCAATAAGTTTTCTATTAAGCACAGGAAGGCAACAACATACAAGCCAAGCACAAATGGACGAAGGTGGAGCAACAAATTTTGTGTTGTGTCAAATTCTAGCAAAAAGATGCAGCCTTGCGGTACATAAATGGGATAAAAGGATTCATGCAAAGCATTGTGGGCATATAGGCAACATCAAAGTCGGCAACAGGATACTCCCATTTCAGGTTGGCCTATGGCATTGATCCAGTTCTTCCTATTGAGTTTGATATTCCCACTGTGAGAGTTATGAAAAATGAAAGGATGGATGAAAGTGATTCAGTAAAAGAAAGGTTGGTACATCTTCATTTGCTGGAGGAAATGAGAGAAATAGCAAAGGATACAAGCCATAAGAAGAAAATGAAGTAGAAGGAATACTTTGATCAAAAGATCCAGTGGTCTCCATTTCATGTGAATGACTTGGTTCTAGTATATGATTCCAGATACAAAAAAGAAGACAGAGAAAATTTCTTCCAAAATGGATGGGGCCCTACAAAATAGCAGCTGTGCATGAAAATGGTACGTACCGATTGGAGGAATTGGATGGCACTCCCATTACGAAATGGGTCAACCACGACAAGTTGAAGATTTTCCAAGCACCAGAATAGTCTACTCCAAGGACGGAGTAGAAGCTAGGAAGGGGGAAGATGTCGACACTAAAATTTTCCTCCGTAATTTCTATTTCATTAATGTATGTATTAGGAATAGGATGTTGTTAAGTATAATTAGTAGTAGCATCTGATAGAAGATAACGGCGCCGTCAGTACGGTGCCACCAATAATGTGGAGTACGATGAATTGATCAAAGTACAATAGGAATGTTGTAAAAGTAAATATTTGTCGTAAGTGGTCCGAGTAATGTTAAAATGTCAAAGTTTGGGTAATTAGAGAAGTAGGGTCTACATGATTAGGAATTAGAAAAATTATATTGGTAATAAAGACAAGGAGTGAGGTCATAAATATTTTGTGTATTTTATTTGTAAAAAGTCTAAAAATGTGGAACCCATGTAGAATGATAAGGTTTATCTTATCTTAACGAGATAAGCTTACATGTACGAGATAAGAGTTAAGGTATGGAATATGATTCGTCGAGTGGATTTCTTATCCTATCTTAGAGATAAGATGGATAAGCCTGGAAGTTCTATAAATAGAGAGGCCACCCCCTCATTTGGTATAGAAGGAAGTAGTGAGAAATATTGAAGGAAGTGCAATTGTAAAGTTTCTCCCATAGTCTTGGTGAAAGGCAAGTGAAGTCAATAACACTTGAAGTACCTCATGGGTGAGATTGTATGATTTCATGTTAATATTATAATTTATTTTGATATTTTAGATTTGTCATCATTCTGTCTTATCATAGTCGATGGTATTCTTGTGTTATGTTGTTGTTTTGTTTCCAGATTACATCCACCAAACTAAAGGCTGTGCATTAGTAAATAATCATAGCACGAGGAGTTCCCGGTGAAGAATTATCATAGTGCCGGATTGGTGATGACAGGACCAGCGACCTACAAAACTAATGAAAAATCCACTTCCATATCATTAATCTTCCTTGGAATAGTTGGAGATGATTCTCGCACTATCAACACTATCCATCGTGCGGATGATGACTCTGTCCTCACGTATACGGGGCAAAGGATTCCTATCTTCCTAAAACCATCCCTTGACACATCTACGGTTCTCAACAAAGCCACTATCGATCTTAATATAGGGACTTCTAAAGACCCTCGCATCATTAAGGTCAGCCAATCTCTTAATCCATAGGAGTTAGGAGACTTCACCACTTTTCTTTCCAACCATCATCAAGCCTTTTCTTGGTCATATGAGGATATGCCAGGACTCGATCCTGATATTGTGGTTCACAATATCGTTACTCTTCGACATCAAACCGGTTAAACAAAAATTGCGTAAAATGCACCCTCGAGTAGCCCTTCTTGTTAAAGAAGAGTTGTAGCGCTTGCTTTCGGCTAACTTTATCCAACCCATCGATTATCCGCAATAGGTTTCAAATTTAATACCAATTAATTAAAGCTACTAGAAAAATTTTGATTTGTACCGACTTAGGGATCTTAATCTTGCTTGTCCAAAAGATGATTTTCCTCTACCTAATATCAACCAACTAGTGGATTTAACTGTAGGTCACGAGATGCTTTCTCTTATGGATGGTTTCTCTGGGTATAATAAAATTCTCATCACACCAGAGGACCAACATAAGACTTCCTTCATAACTCCTTGGGGGACTTTTTGTTATCGTGTCATGCCTTTCGGTCTTAAGAATGTAGAGCAACCTATCGCAAGCAATGACCTACATCTTCCACGATCTCCTACACAAAAGCGTGGACGATTACATCGATGATCTCCTCGATAAATCCAAACGCTATCGGGATCATCTTTTCATTCTGCACCTCTCTTTGAGAGGCTTATTCACTTTTGTATTCACCTAAATCCATCTAAGTGCATGTTTGGCGTTGTCACACGGTAAACTCTTAGGATTTATCATTTCTATTAGGGGTATTGAAGTAGACCCCACAAAAATAAAAGCTATCCTTGAGATGCCTCCCTTCTAATCGAAAACAACTCCGTAGTCTTCAAGGATGCCTTCAATCGAGTGTGTCATTTTATCTCGCAACTGTTAGACCGTTGTTAACCTTTTCATCATCTCCTCCGTAAGAATGTTCATTTTGGATGGGATGAGCGTTGCCAAAAAGCCTTTGATGATCTCAAAGCTTATCTTCTTTCTCCACCTGTGCTTACACCTCCACATGAGGGGGAGCCATTCTATCTTTATATCTCTATGACTGACCATGCTCTGGGAGCCATGATCTCGCATCGGGATGCTTGTGGTAAAGAACAAGCCATCTATTACATCAGTCGTACTCTCCATGAGTATGAAACATGTTATTCGAAGCTGAAAAGTTATGTTGTGCTCTCTTCTTTGCAACTTCTAAGCTTCATCACTACCTCCTCAATCATAAAACTTACATTGTCACAAGTGTCAATCCACTCAAGACAATGCATGCGAAGCCTTATCACAATGATCGTATCACTCGTTGGCTCATGCTTATGACAGAATTTGATCTCGAATTTATCCCACAAAAATCTATCAAGGGTCAGGTCATTGCAGATCAATTAGCTGATGCTCCTCTTCTAGACACTCAAGACCCTCTCGCTCAATTCCCCAATGAGTATATCCAACAAATTGATTTCGGTCTTTCTCCGTTTAAAGTAAAACTCTTCTTTGATGGATCCAAATGCCAGCAAGGGGGAGGTGCAGTTTCTTATGATTCCTCCTTGGGGTGCACCTATCCCAGTTGCACATAAACTTAACTTTGAGTGTACTAATAATATGGCTGAATATGAAGCTCTTTTTTAGGTCTTCAAAATGCCATTAATGCGGGTGCTCGCCATATCGACATCTTTGGTGACTCAACTCATCGTTAATCAAGTCACTGGTGTCTATCAATGTAAAAATGATATCCTTCAAAAATATCACGATATCGTTCTCTTTCAACTTCAATCCTTTGATAAATTCACTATCCAAGCTATTCCTCGCACTGCAAATTGATTCGTAGATACGATGGCTTCTTTAGCCTCACTTATTCTACCTTTTACCGAAGACTCACGACTTTATGTGGTTGTGCAACGATTAGACCAACCATCTCATCTCAGGCAACTGACTTCAATCAATGCCGTTACAACCAATACACAAGATGAGTGGTATCAACACATTGTTGATTATCTATCCCATTCAGTGCTTCCTCCAGATCTTACTTCCAATGGTAGAAGATATTTTATCCTACGCGCTAATCGCTATACTATTCTAGGTGGAATCCTCTACAAACATGGTTTTGATGGTATTTTGCTTCGGTGCCTCAAAACCCCTGAATCATCTAAGGCTATCCAGGAGGTCCATGACGGTATCTGTGGTGGACATTTTAGTGGTTTGGCCATAGCTAAATGCATCTTACACTTAGGCTATTATTGGCCTTCTCTTAATCAAGATTGTTGTGAATACACTAAGAAATGTGTCAAATGCCAACAACATTCCAATCTTACGCATATCCCTAGTCAAGCTTTGCAACCTATGACAGATTTGTGGCCTTTTTCACAATGGGGTCTTGATCTCATCGGTCTTATCGATCCCTGCTCTTCACAATGTCATCATTCTATCATTACTGCCACAGAATACTTTACTAAGTGGGTGGAAGCTATTCCCCTTTCCTCAACAAAAGCTAAACCGATTGTTGATTTTGTTTATCAACACATCATTTGTCGCTTTGGTATTCCACACAAACTCATCACGCATAATGGTAAATCTTTCAAAATGTCGATTTACAGTAATCTCTGTGACGCTTTCAATATCAAACTCAACTTTTCTTCTCCATACTATCCCCAAGCTAACGGCCAGGCCGAGGCTTCCAATAAAACTTTGCGTAACATCCTCGTAAAGGTAACTAGTCGTAGTGGTAGGGATTGACATTTACATATCCCTTTTGCTCTCTGGGCTTATCAGACTAGCATTCGTACTCCTACTGGTGCTACTCCCTTCTCTCTCATCTATGGGTCTGAGGTTGTTCTTCCGTTGGAAGTCCAAATCCCCTCTCTTCATGTTTCTCTCAGAGAATTTGTCTCTGATGAGGACTATCATCAAAAGCATCTAGCGCAGCTTGAGTTGTTAGATGAGTGGCATCTCAATGCTCTTGAACATCATCAAGTCTATCTTGAGCGTGTTAAACGTGCTTACAACAAGCACTTGCAGCACCATGACTTCAAATTTGGTGATCTTGTTCTTAAAGAAAACCAAAATGTTACTACACTAGAACGGAGTCAGCGTGGTAAGTTTGCTCCTAACTGGATGGGTCCATACGTGGTTACTCATAAATATGGATCTGGGGCTTACCGTCTATCTTCCATGGATGGTGTACCTGAAATGGAACCTATTAATGCCTTGCATCTAAGGCCCTTCTACTGTTAAAATCTATCTTACATGTTCTTAGTCGCAAAACAGATCTTTCATCCATCTATAACCAGTCATACCTTTTTGTAGTGATTTAGGACTATGTGGTTCTCCACGTTATGTCTTTTTCTACCTTAAAATATGAGTACCGCGGCTCTACTCATGGCATTTTTCTTATGGATATGTTCCTCCTCATGGTAGGAACACCTTAATCACTTCTTCATTTGTCCCAAGTGTCTATCTTAATCAAATCTACTTAGGGCATGAGTACGCATTTGTATATGTTTTCTTTCCCTCTATCTGATCTATCTGGTCTAAACTCAGCTTCCTCCCAACAACGACAAAAAAAAAAAAGAAGAAGAAGATGCTATCCAAAATTCCTAAAAGATAGACTGATCCCTTGAAGGACAGCTATCCATGCATTATTAAGCAAATCAAAAGATATAGACCATACCCTTGAAGGATGGCTATCATTAAATTCAAGCTACTGAATCGTTCCTTAGGGGCCTAGCTTATCATTATTTTTCTTATCTAGGTGTGTTTTCTTTATTTCCCTTTATCATTTCTTGTTCATCTAGTTAAATTGACATTTAACATGTTAATTTAGTCAAAATATATCATCTATCTAATTTCATCTTATCTACTTTTTTCCAAAAGAAAATATATCATAGCATGTATTATCAACACATGTGAGTCTATCTATCTATTTTTCATCAAAATTCAATTAAAACATCTTAAATATATCAAAATCTATCAATCACATCTATCCATCTATCATCTAAAAACATGTCCATCCAAGTTACACTTCATCTGTCTATATCTATTTCTCATCAAAATTAAATCCACATCAACATCACGTCTATCTATTCTATGAATATCAGATCACATCTATTTATCATCTATCAGCATATGTCTATATCCATCGCAATTACGTTACATCTATCCATGTCTATCAAAATTAAAAGCATGAGTACAATCATTTGACAAAGAAAATGATGAATCTCTATATATATACATGAGTATCTGTACAAAAAAGAATGGGTGGCTTTCAATCAAGCCATCTATATCATACATCAAAAATGACTTAAAATTGAGGCTACATCAATACATCGATACCAAAATATATCAATATCTAAATCATAAAATCTGATAGGTGGAAGACACTATCTCCTCCACCCTCCTTTGGACCAGGATGTCTCTCACGGCCGCCGCCTATTCAACTAGAAGTGACTCGCTGCTAGGGGCTCGCCTCCACCTCTCACCCTCTCCCAGTGTTCCCTCCCTCTAACACACCACTAGCTTTGGCTATCATCGCAGATCTCCTCCTCGCACTGCCAAGCGTAATGAGGCACCTCGGGGCATGCTTTGTGCTAGGGCATCCTCATAGTATCTTACCTCAGCCGGGGAGAGACTCGATATGTACTCGGGATCACCTGTGCCTGTGCTCGTAGTGTCGTTGTTGGTGCTTCTTAGTCTTCTTGGTGGTGGCCCTCTTATGGTTGTACCTGTGTTCCAGGACTGCGATGTGGTACCTGTATCACCATATTTGGCCCTGAGGACCTCCCTATGTCGATGATAGCGATCCCTCTTTGGATCACCGTATCTCGCTCCTGTGCGCCTTTGTGTCCCTCTCCAATATCAGGGCATCCCTCTCCTCTGTCAAAGCTCTGATCTCCTCTAGGGAAACCTGATGTGTCTGCGTCAGTGTATAATGCTCTCCCTCTAGCCTCTCCAAGCTCGTGGCTATATCCTCCTCATTGGCATCAATGGATCTTTGGTAAGTGTTGTGGAAGCTTTGTCGAATACCATGCCGCATAGCCATCATCCACTCCGACATCATCATCATTTATGCGTAGAAGGTGGGGCCTCCTCAATGGATCTATCGAGATCAAAATTAGAAAATCTGTCTCTCTCTGTCTCATCGATATGGCTGTAGGTGGTCGGCACTTTGTCGCACCTGTGCCGAAGGCTGCCTCAATACCCGTATAAACGGGACTCACTCCCACATATCAGGCTTGTGGCCCCTAACCACCCTTCTCTGTCTTGACCCCACCGGGTGAGCATCCTAACCGGCCCATGTCGGAAATACCCAATATGGTCTCCAGATGACCTACTTTGGTGTCAGCATCCTGAAGCGCTCGGCATACCAATCTGTGGATCTCCCTATATCTCCGGGGCCATGTCGGTTCGGTGCCGCCATCGCTGAAATCCATAATCAATGGCCCCCACATCTGCGCTGGCATCCATGGAAGCTCTGGATGTCTCGATCACTACTATGTGCTCATATGCCCAGGAATGGAGCACAAAACTAACATCAATCCTGTCCTCCGCGGTGGTATACATCCATAGCTCATAATATATCTGAGCTATCAGGGCGTCAGCAAATGTGAACACCTGTCTAAACTACAGGATGTCACAAACACAATCTAGCAGTAATAATGGGAATCTCCCACCTCCTGAATCTGGTAGAGCAAAGTAGGAGATCGCCATCTGAATCAATACTATACGTCTACTCCTGGCATCATCCTGTCTATACTGTGAGGCTATCCTCACTGCCCCGGACACTATCTCTGACTCATCCGCCCTATCCCCATATAACCGTCCTAGGGCCCTCTACTGCTGCTCTCGTGGCGTGATCTCAATAGGGTCCCGGTGATTGGTAGCCTCAAGATCCTGTATATATCCTCGTGGGTGATAGTCATCTCACTCATCCTAAACCAAAACGTGTAAGTCTGGCTATCCCATTGCCGTACTAGTGCTCGCATCAGCTCTACGTCTCGTGGCACTCGTCGGTAGTACCGAAATCCCCGAGCCCGGCAAACTCTAGGTGGCGCCAATCTGCATCAGTCACATCAGGGAGAATGGTCTCCAGAAGCTCGGGGATAGCATCCCGCATGTGTAACACCTCTCGTGCCTGCATCCACGACATTAAGAACAATGTTAGCTTCCCATTTATCCAAATCAGAACATCAAAAACATATATTCTATCATCTTATCAGCATAATGGTAAAATCGGCGTCGATTTAATTAAATCAGCGTCGATCGCAACTAGTCGACATCGATTTAAGGTAATCGGCGACGATCTCATATAATCGGCGTCGATTTATTCAATTGACGCCGACTGGGAGGACGAGTGTCAAAACACTCTTACTCCTCATTTATGCCTTTTTTCTCTAAAAATTGAGAACCTAGTATGCTATTTTACGATAAAATTATAGAAGAAAGTTTGGCTAGGTTCGCTTACCCCTGGTCGTGTCCTCTTCCACTTCTGACTGCTCCCAGAAGCTTCCATGGTGCTCAAATCCAATTTTTGACTCTCTCTGAATCAATCGTCACGGTCTAACTAAATCGTTCACATTTTCCGTTCGCATATTTATATGCGCTTGGTATGGTCGGCGCCGATTTGTTTGGTCGATGCCGATTTTTATGGTCGGTGCCGATTAGTCTGGATCACCGCCGATTTACACCTATTGTTGCCAATCGGTTGCACTGTAGCTTTTTGCCATCTCCTAAAATCTTCTTGCCATAGTGTTGATGCTTGGCTTATTTATCTGGTCATTATTGTGCCCTGAATGTTGCCTTTTGGCACATACTTTCGATATTATCATCCATTTTGAGCTTGTCCCCATGCATGGGGTACTCACATTTTTGGCAGCTTAGAGTTCACGGGTCTGTAGGCACTCACGTCATCTGATTCGCAGACCGTTCGGTTGTCCCTACCAATGTATCTCTCTTTAGGTGCTAACTATTTTGCAGCGCTCCTTACACTCACGGGTCTGTAGGTACTAACGTCGTCTCCTACGGAGACCGTCTAGATTTCCCTACCAATGTGAGTTCCTTAGGTTGCTGCCTTAATGTTATTTTGGTGTGTCATTAATGATCAGATCTACTCCAGACATCTAGCTGGGGCATCCTACGTTTTTATCTACCTTTTTCAAACTTGGGATCGTTTGTTCTATCACCCATCCCCTCCCTAGTTTGAGGGGGATCACATCATCATGTTTTCCTCCTTTCTTCCACCTCCTTGTTTTTCTTACAACTTTGCTTATCACAAATTACTAGACAAAAAGGGGTAAAATGTAGACACCTCAAATTGGTTACCCAATTTGGTGTCCCTCACATTCGTTTATCTTCTTGGGTAACCTGGGGCACATTCATATCACCATGGCCCCCTTGGGGTATTATTCAATTTGTGATTTAAACACCTATCCTAGGTTTAATTCACCCCATTATGTTTTACCCATGAGTAATTAAATATTAACTACTCAATTACACCTTTTACATGTATCCTAACCACTTATCTACCCCATATCTATTCTATCCATACATCCCCCTATTTCTCCTCCTCCTAAACCAAGCCGGCATATTTTCTGTATTTGAGGTGACAAGATCACTCTCATCTTTCCGAGAAATCACTCCTTTTGGCCATTTCGAGTCTGTACTCGATCGGTGCCTACTGGGTACTCGGTCGATGCTGATTTTTTGGAACGGCACCAATTTCATCTCGGTCGGCGCCGATTACAAATAGAGGCCCAAAACTCAGTTCTGGTTAGATAGTCAAACAACGAGATAGACAGTGAGTTAGACAAGGAGAATGAGATATTTTGAGCATCAAGTCTGAGCATCATCTATCAAGTGAGAGTGAATCCTGTCCAAACCAATCCCTGAGAGGAGTACCGTTACTCTACTCCTACCACATCAACATCGTGAGTCTTCATCGATCTCTTGGTGACTCTGTTCTTGCATCCAGCACAGGTGGAGCCTTGGCAGTATCCTTACGACACTTGCAGATCCAACGAGAGATTGACGATCTAGTCTCCACTATCTATTTCTCAATCTTCCTACAAATTTTCCCAAGTCGACGCCAATTTATATCAATCGATGCTGACCTGCATCAGTCGACGCCGATTTGAATCAGTCGACGCCAATTTTCCTAATCAATGCCGATCAGCCTACAGATAGGTAGAAGAACTCAAGGTAATAATCCAACATTATTTTTTAGAATTTCCTATTTCCTACTACTTTCTATCCACTGTTTAGATTCTGTTTATTACTTTTGATCAGAAAATCTAGTCCTTTACGTACATCTTTTATCATGTATGCTTCTTTCCTTAATTGAAAACGTGGACTGACATCCACCGAGGGAGCTTATCGCTTCCTGGACCCACTTTTCGGGAAGTCCACCCAAATATCTTTTAACATGGTCTTTTTCTATCAAGCATCTGTGTCTCACAGGTTTCTTGGATCTACTTTGCAGGATTGCTTGTGTGCACCCGTCTTGTCTACATCAGACTTTCTTTTCCGTCTACATTTCCGGATCTTGTCTATCAGGTATCGATTTTATTTGAGTTTTTCAAGGCTTTTGTGTTTAGTTTGGTACATTAACTTGGACAGGTAACAAGCGCGAAATTCTTGATCTACACAACAATTATTTTGGGACTTCATCTTCAATGATGCATCTTAAGAGGACTCTTACGGGTTCTTCCATGCCAACCCAAAATTTGTAATGACATATTTGGGAAACCAACTTAAGATCTCTTTTAAGTTCTTATTTAAATGCTCGAGAGGTAGTTTAAGTTTCGAGATAGAACATTACATCCTTGTACCACTCAGAATTTATCAATTTTTCAAAAACAACTACCCTTTCCTCTTCAACCTCATTTACCTCAATGGTCTATAAGTTGCTCTCAGCCATAAGATTAGCTAACCCCAAACCTCTCACCAACTTCATGGTTTGGATTTCCATATCATACTCTTGCAACTTGTTCACCCATCTACATCTTCTACTTGAGACTTCCATCTCTGACAAGATGTCTTTTACCATGGTATGGGGAACATAAGCAACAAATTTTGAACTTAAAATATAAGGCCTGAAAACCTTTGTTGCTTTGACCAAGGAAAATGCCTACTTTTCCATGATGGTGTATTTTAATTCTGCCCCTTGCGATTCCTTACTGAAAAAGGCAATTGGCCTCTCAACCCCTTCATCATCCTTCTACAGCGGAAAAAAGCAATAATGTTCTCTCAAGCAAAGGAGAACAGTTCGAAAGGCTTCTTATAACTGGAGCTGCCATAATAGGTGCATGCTTCTTGTGCCTCCTTAATCCCATGAAAGCTTGGATGACATGACCTCCTCCCACTTGATGACCTGGTCTTTCTTCAACATGGAAGTGATTGGAATGGTCAACTCAAATTTTTTTGATATGAATCTTCTAATGAAGTTTATCTTTCCAAAGAAGGAATGAATTCCTTTCTTGGTTCTTGGAATTGGGACTTTTCTTATGGCCTCTACTCTTTCAAGATCAATCATCACTCCTTGTGACACTATGTGACCAAGAAACTTTGCCTTATACATTACCAAATGGAACTTCTTTGGATTAAGTGAGATGTCATATTCTCTACATCTTATTAGCATTTTCTCCAAGTGCAGCAAGTGATCACCTATCTTTCTAGAAAATACAGTTACATCATCCTGATAAACTGCAATAAACTTGTTGATGTAACCAGAAAAAGCAATATCCATTGCTCTTTGAAAGGTGGCTCCGGCATTCATCGGACTAAAGGGAATCGACATAGACATAGGTCCCCAAGGAGTAGTAAAGGCTATCTTGATCCTTTCTGATTCCTTTACCACAACTTGGTTATAACCAGAGAAACCATCCAAGGTGGAAAGCAACTCAAAACCAATCACTAACTGTAGCATGTGTTCCATGTTAGGTAAAGGATAGTTATCCTTCATTGAAGCTTTGTTCAGATTCCTGAAATCCACACATAACCTGATATCACCATTATTCTTTCTGACTGGTACTAGGTTGGCAACCCAAGAGGAATACCTTGTGGGATGGATAATCCCTCCATCTCTTAGCTTCTTTAGTTATTCTTGCATCTTGAGGGATAAGAGTGGATTGATGGGCCTTTGTTTCTTCCTGAATGGCTTTGCATTAGATTCCAAGGGAATCTCATGTCAAACAGTGTTTGGCTGATTCTTAGATCATTTCTTTGAAGTGTTGACGAAATAGATAGGGTAACAGGCGTAGGAGGAATACCTGTTCAAATGTTGGTTGATGGGTTGTTGCGTGCGTATGACTTTTGGATCCACAACTGATCATGAGAGCTTCCTTTTGGCTAGGAGGAACTACCTGTAATGAAAACAAGACCACCAGAAGGAATTAAACAATATGGGCAATGAACTGCCTAGCGTATGCTAGATCCGGGAAGTATGATACTTCCTAGATGATTGTCATCCATTGTTTTAAACAATTTAATGTAAACAAAGTAAATCCTATTGTTATTTAAAAGTATTTAGGTTTCTCACTTAAAACACAATAAGAAATAGATCTAATCTAACAAAGCTAAGCTAGAATAGAATCCAAAGGTCAAATGATTGGTCAGGTCTCTACGGTTTTGATAGAGGTCTTGGGTAGATTGCAAGTGAATGAGGGTGAAATGAAATTAGGTGGGTAGGTCTCTATTCTAGGTGTGTGGGAAAATATAGAGACCGGTTTGGTCGGGGGGTGGTGATGATGGTTAGGTGTAACTAGTGCCGAGTTCTTGTGAGATCTAGAAATGTCACGGTAACAAGCCGTGGTCTCCTTTGTGATTATACAAAGGACTTTGGTGAGTCAGGGTGAAACATTGGGTTACTCGAGTAGGCTTAGGAAAGGTTTTAATGGGTATATGGAGGTGAAAATGTTGGACAAGGTCAATAGGGGCAAGATAAACAATGAATGATAAAATGATGATGAAATAAAATAAACTAGGAAAGTATGATGTTATGCTTACTTGGATTCCATTCCGAGTTCCCCTGTGTGTGAGGGATGGAGGTGATAATGAGGGGTTTGAAGGTTGCAAGTGATCACAAACTGAAGAAAATATTCTACATGGGCTACATGTACACTCCTCTTTTCTTGGATAAATAAGATCATGGCTGGGATAGCTACGTAGGAGAAGATGCTCAATCTCCTTCCTTGCATGTGAGTTTTAGCTGGAATTTTCTCTCTGAAGATGTGTTATCTCCCGAGATGTGTTCTTGCTCATCAAATTTTCTCCCAATGTTTTCCAACCTTGAGAATAAGGTATTTTAAGGGTTAAAGGGTAACTGAGCGGTGGTCGGCTTAACCGGCGATAATTAGGGGGTAACTGGTGTTGGTCAAGGTGGGATTTCCTAGGTTTACTAAACTAGGTAAATCCTCTTGATTTCTTAGATCTCTGTCGTTATCCCGTGGATTAGACTAGGAGCTTCCTCGAGCATGTGGGAATGTTGTAGAGGGAATGTAGGCATTGATTTTTAGGGTTTGGGTAAGTCTTATTTAGTTATGACAACTTACTAAGAATAGGTCTTAGGTTGAGTTGGTTTGATGAGGTGTCTAAGTGAAGTGTATGTGTGGATATTATTTAAATTAAGATATTTAAATAATAAATATGGTGAGGATAATGAATTAATTTAATTAGATTAATTAAATTAATATTAGTGGGGTGAAGGGGGCCATGGCTAGGTTAATGTGATGAAGGGTGTTTATTTGTCGAGGGACCAAAGGGGAGTGTGACCTAATTTTAGTGTCTACATTTTTCCCCTTTTTGTTGCATAGCTTGTATTGGTAAGCGATCTTGACAAAAATAAGATGTGGTTACCCCATGTGTGGGTGAAGGTGATCCCCTCAAACTAGGAATTGAAAAGGTAGCATGTTGAAGCGGAGTGGTTTGATAAAAGGAAAATGTGAGGAAAAGGAAGGTGGGCATGGGGGATTAAAAAAGGTGAAAGGTCTACTCGTGAAATCTAGGGTATAGGTCGTGGTCAAAGGTAGCAGCAGTCAAATGCACAAACATGTATAAATTGTATACGCAACTAGGTTGAAGAGTGGGAAAGCTCTACATTGTCTAAGGTCGATAGGTTTATCTAAACAAGGTTGAAGTGAATCCAATATCCAAGGTATAGGATATGGTCAAGAAAACAAAATGTAGGTTAGGTGGAGGAACGTTTAGGTATGTTTGGTACACCAAAGGTAGGGTCGGGATAAATGGTCACGTGCAATAGGCTAGGTAAGGTCATTAGGTCAATCAACATAGGTACTTGATCTTTGTAAGGTATAGGTATAGCAGTAAACATGAGTTCAAAGGTCACTAAGCGATGGTCAGGTCCAAATATCAAGGTCATGACACGGGTAAGGCAAGGTAAGTGTAAAACAATAAGAAGTCTCTAAAGGAGGAAAATGGAGGTAGGAAGTGATGAGTTTAGGAAAGGTAAGGTAATGGGTTGGGTAAAGTTCGATGGGGTAAAGGAGCAAGAGAAAGGGTGGAGTAAAGGGTAAAATTAAGGGCAATGTGTAGGTGAGGGTGGTGATGGCGGTCGGGTATAAGACGTCGGTATAGGAAAACCAGCGATGGTTAGGTAGGGCACACGATCGATGTTGGTCAATGGTAACTGACGTCGGTTAGGTCGGGTGGGTTATAAAAATAAAAATCTGCATTTTTATTATTCATTTGTTATTTGCGAAGTGAAGAAATGACAAAAAAGAGAGAGAAAAGAGAGAAAAGTGTTTGGAGGAAATGGGACAGTGAGCTAGCAGTTTGATTTGATGAGGGTTAGGTTGGTGAGTAGTGGGTCCATGGGATCAGGGTGAGAGAGTTGATTGGTCGGAGGTTGTGAGTAGTTATTTGGTGATGGCAAGAGGCTAGAGAGGGATCGGACAAACCACCGGCATAGTGGCCAAATGTGCCACCGAGATGGCGCGATGTGTGACAAGGTAAGCGCCTAACTCTAGATTAGTGATTAGATAGATTAGATGTTTTGGTATTTGTTATTTGTAGGGTTTTGTGGGTTTGGGTTTTTGTGGGTGGTTAAAAATAAAATGTGGGTATGGGGGGAATAACGGGCAAAAAAAAGAGGGGGGGAGGGTAGTAAATTGTATAGGTGGGGTGGGTAGGGGTCTTGGGGTAGTGTAGGTCATTGTAGGTGGGGTAAAAGGGACAAGTGGGAGATTTTTTTTTAAAAAGGGGGTTTGGGAAGCCACAGAGTATTCCACGACAATGACCGCGTCAAACAAGCTTGGCTAGCATCGATTGGGTAGAACCGGGATCGGTCACCAAACAGGTGACCGATGCTGGTTAAGTGGTAACCATGGTCGGTAAAGATGAACTAGTAGCGGTCACCAAATAGGTGACTGATGCCGGTTTAAAGGTGACCGAAGTCGGTTAGAATAAACTGTTGATCGTCAGGCTTTTAGGCACAAGGGTGCAAAATTGATGTAGGTTAGGTAGTTGAGATGGGTAGGGTAAAAATAGGGTGGAGGGTAATGATAATTTGTGAATATGGTCATGGTAAATAGGGATTAATGCCGTGCTTGGATTGGATGCGGGAGAGCATAGTTACACATGCGAGACGAGGGTTCCACCTCTCTTTGGTGACATTTCATGGCTTAGCGATGCCTTTGGAGCTGCAATACGTGGAGCGGTGCACTTGAGTGGGATTTGGCACTTCCGACATGTTGTTTGGCAGCCCAACTTGATGGTCGTGCTCATCGATAGATGGGACTCACGACCAACACGTTCCACCTTCGACGGGTGAGATGACTATCACCCTAGAGGACGTGTTCTAGATTTTGTGGTTACCCATATTGGGTGCCCAAGTTTACTCTATCTCCTCGAATCCTCGAGAGGAGATGATCGGGATAGTTTTTGGTGAGGGCGGTGGATCTAAGATTCAATAGCACTAGTTTTAGTTACGGAGAGATGTACCTAGCCATTACGGATGAGACGAGGCTAGTGGTTCTATTGATGAAGGCAAGTGTGCTGATATGCATTGCCAGATGCAGAGGGTGGATGCTTTCCCTGATCACTGATGGGGTGCTCCATGATATGATGGTAGAGGAGACCCGGTTTTCCTGGGCACCAACATTCTTGGTGCAGCTATACCGAGAGCTGTGGGCATATGGATGTTTGTGCGGAGTTTAGCCTATGTTGTACCTTTATGCTGCATCTTTGTTGGGCCTACGAGCACATATTCTATGTTCAACCTATAAGGATGCCCCGAGAAGATGCATTTCCCATGAGATCTATGTGGGTGGGATACAGGAGATGGGTGCCGGTTGTAGGAGAGTAGAGATCGGATAGGCTGACATATGATGTGGCCCATTTTTGGCAATTTTTGGAGGGGTTGTTTGGAGTGGAAATTTTTCTGGAGGCCATATATGGGATTCCCCTCATATAGACACATGCATGAGGAGCTAGCTGAGCTCTAACTAGAGAGGTGGATACAGGGTCACCGTGCCTTGGGGAGGATGAGATGATCCCTGGTAGACAAGGTCTAACAGTAGTTCGGGCTTGTATAGGATATTCCTCCATCCTTCCCACAATATCGGAGAGATGACGTGGAGAGGCCTCTACCTCTACCACAACCTACAATGCCTACGAGGAGGAGGAGGAGCCATTGGATCGGTGGATAGATGACGTCGGATGTACAGATAGGTACAGGTAGTGGTGGGTGGCTCAGTTATGAGCCATACCACCTAGACCAGGGCAACCTAACTTAGCTACCATTACAGTGCAGAGAGACACCCTACAAGGGTAGGTAGTGACATTGATTACCTAGATAGGTATACTATAGACACAGCTGGAGGGGTTAGAGGCAGAGGTAGTAGAGCTATGAGTATAGGTGGCCAGTCTGCAGGCCCAGATGGTGGAGGGAGAGGATGGAGGAGATGGAGGAGAGAGAGATGGAGATAGAGATGGTCAGGTGACAACCTTACTGGCTTAGGTGGCAGGTTTACAGGCCGAGTTGGACATAGACCAAGAATAGATTAGGGCCTTATAGGCCTAGATAGCACACGAGGCGGGGGGCACCACCACAGGCACAGGGAGCTGGTCCCAGTTCACAGGCCGGCACGGGCGGAGGTTCACTGGGGAAGGTCACTGCAGGGTAGGTACAAGGGCCGAGACCTATGGGACCACCACAGATTGTGCTTGTATCTAGGTTACGGGATGCCCTAGGTGAGGTGAGATATTATCAGGATCAGCTCATGGTAGTCGGGATAGACTTCTATCCTACGGAGAGTACAGAGCATAAGCAGGCATCTAGTGAGAGGATGAGATCCTACACACATAGTGTGGAGAGCACAGGAGGTCAGTGAGCTCCAAGGCCCGATTAGGGAGAGGCCACCAATGCACGGTGACCAATGCTAGGTGAGGTGCTAGTAGGGACACAAGAGGCCAAGGGTGTAGGTGACACAGAGATGGAGGACATCCGGTGAGATGCCTAAGATGCGGTCACCTGATTTTTGATGTATACTAGTGATTTTTGTGATATATATGTCAGCCTGCGTGCGAAGGTAGTTGTATTTTTTATCACATACCGACATGCGTGCGAAGACAATGAGGATGTACGAGTGATTTTGTATATTTTGAGCATATATTGGCCTGCGTGCCAAAGATATTTTGTATTGATTCATTCATTCTTTTTATATATATGAGACTGCTGTGTCGATGACATTTGTAGATATATATATATATATATATATATATATATATATATATATATATCGGCTTACGTGCTGACATTTTTGAGATGATCGACAAGATGAGATAGACATGTATATTGAGATACACATTTATTGATTTGTATGATGAGATTTATGGTATTTCATGATTTTTTGACATGTGTATGAGACAATGTTTTATGGTTTGTGTTAGATGTGATATTGATTTGTTAATTTGATGCGGTTTAAAATTAGGTGAGTTAGGCATGATAGAGTTAGGTTGGTTTAGGCATGGATCAAGTCAGGTTATAGGCATGGATCGAGTCAGGTTTGGTTAGGCATGGATCGAGTCAGGTTTTAGTTAGGCATGGTCAAGTTGAAAGTAGGTTTAGTTATGATTCATTATTTTTTGCAATGAATGATACTATGGGTCATATGTGAAATGTTGTATAATCTATGCATAGTGATGATAGAGGGATGGTAGGTGTAATAAATGTATGTTGTGGTAAGCAACTTGTTATGTATGTGGCTTAATTTCTAATTTTGTTATAAAAGGGGAACTAAGTGAAATGTGATGTAAATGGTGAGTTAGGCAGGGTTGATGAATTATTTTAGGGTAGAAAATGGCGAGCTAACCTCCAAGGGCCCCATGCCCTTGGAGTGCTGCCTACATAGTCCCTGACGAAAGGGACCTCAGGCCGATGTAGTTCTCCCAAGAGCTAGGGAAGAATATGAAAATAAGTTGGTAGGTTTTTGGGCATGTTATGGGTTTAGGTTTAATAGGTGTGGGTAGATTATAGGTAAAGAATGTAAGTGAAGGTGATTATGGTGAAAGGGGAGGATTACCTAAAAGGTAAGCGTCGAGGACCAAGTCCTATATAAGTGTAGACACCAAATTCGTGTCTTACGACCCCTTGTGACCCGCATCTCATCTCGCAATATAACCTCATCACCTAAACCTTACACAATTATTTATTAATTGCCTTCTAATTGATAAATCCACATCACCCTACCTACCACCTCACTTTGCCACTTCATCATGACCTAGCCCTAACCCTAAAACTAACCTAATTAAGACCCATAACTTGGTCCACACCTACACCCATAACTAATGACCCCTTTCTCGCACCCAAAACCGACCTTCTAGTCACTTGACCGAGCCCGCAACTGATCTCTCGGGAGAAAAGCAGGGAAGGTGGGCTATTTTACTAAAAATAGCCTACTTTTTCCTTACCGATGCCGGTTCCTACTCGACCGCCGTCGGTTACGCAACCGCCATCGGTTCCCTGTAAATGGGCTCCCCAAACCAAAAAAAAAAAGGATCAGATTTTCATTTTGGGATCAGTCGAAGGATTTCTGGATCAACAGAGAGCATTGGGAGCGAGAAACAGAGTCCAGATCTTCACTTGACCGAGCAGAGACGAGTGGAAATACCAGAAGTGTTTACAGCAAAGGAGATCAGCTTGCATCTTGGTCAAAACCAGTAAGTCACATCTTGCATGTCCTCTGTTATAACATTTCTTATGCTTCTTGAATCTCAGTCCTCCTAAATCCGTTTCTGAATCCACTACCCAACGTGCCATTGCATCTAACTGTCATTCTTTACCCTCATCATCTCATTTCCTAATATCATCCATAAACCAGCCTTACAAACACCATAGCTACCAAGAAGATCCTAGAACCCACCGGTATCGGTTATCAGTAACCGGCATCGGTTGTCAGTAACCGGCATCGGTTCCTCTGATCAAAACCAGAAAACCAGCCTTTCCCCTACCCAGTTCAACGAAACAACTTAATTGATATCTTACAGTCTTTTGTGTTAATTCATATTAGCAGGGGAACTGACCACCTTCGAAAGGAAGTTTTATATTTCCTGGGCCCAAGGCAGTTCCCTCATTTATTGTCTAATTAAAATCTTGTGGTCTTGTGTTCTTATTTGCAGGTAGTCCTTCCAAGACAAAAAGGAGTTCTTCGCAGTCAGCCTGATCTTTCTCTACGGTACGTGCACACCATCTCGACATTCTACAGGTATTCCTCCTAGCCCCTAACCTTATCTGTTTCTAAAAGGAACGAAACATTTCCGAGTGAAACATTTTGGCACGCCCGGTGGGACCCATTTTGGGTTTCTGTTTCTCTTGCTTATTTTCATTTTAGGAAGCATACTTGCTGTTGCTGCTTTTGTTATATATTTCGTAAAGAATTTGTCTTGCTTTCCTAGTTTCGCATTAGTGAAAGTCATCTCTCTTGCTTCATCAAACATAATTTTTGATTTGGGTTTAAAACACGTGCATTGCATTCCTGCTTGTTGTTTTTCAATTCTAGTGAACGTAGATTAAGTAACAGGTCGTACACGTGGGGGTGATATCCACGGTATTGACAAGAAATTAATCTTACATTCACTGCACAACACATACCGAATCACTTCACAATTAACACAACAGCTCAAACATCCCCCTTTTCCGCGGTATTCCTCCGCCCGATTGAGGTAACCTTATAAGCCAAAACAACTTGACATTTCCCCTAAGTCTCTTGTTTAGGATTCCGACATCATTCTACGTCTAAAGGCATAAGCCCACGATAATTAAAATTAACCCTAGGGTTAGTCTCTGGATTTGCGTGTGCATCTTGCTTGTTTGTAGTTCTGTTTTCTTTCTCATACCCTCTCTTGTGATCAATAATTGGACAAGTATACTAAACGTTGTTAAAAATCAAATTAGCAGCCTTTTTATATCTTGTTAGCCTGACTTCTTACACCGAGCATCGGTTATTCGACCGACGCCGGCTATATAAGTATAGGCCGGTTCTTGGGCCGCTAGACCGATTGGTTCATCGTCTTTTCCAATTCACGACAAACCAAAGAACCTACCAATTTTTTGCGGCCTCGAGTTTGTTTCTATTCTGATGATTGAAACCCCTACCGTGAACTTTTCTCCATGGTTGTTATCACTCGAAAGCAAGCCGCCGCTATGGTTTCACATGCTTGCTCTGTTTCTTTGCCTCGAATCACCCCTTCACATTCTCGTGGGAAATCCTACGATACCAGGGCGAGGTTCCTAAAATTCCGTGGGAGATAAGGACTTTGCCAAGTTTTCGGATGCTAATTCTAGTCTTTGTCTGCATAATACTATTTGTCTCATACCCCTGACCGTACGCCTGATGGTCAGCTCCTTGTCGGTATGCCTATCAGTATAGCTACTCATTTAGCTCCCACTCCGCCTGATAATACCGCCTTGCTTCCTGCATCTCTAGCCCCGTCTCCCAATCCGACGGCTTCAGAGGTTCATACGACCCCGATTAGCTTTCCTTTTGTTAATCTTGGACCCCACATATCATTACCACCGACCGCCCCTACCTCATCTCTCTTGCAGACTGCTCCATTCATGACTTGCTCTCTGCCACCTATCCACACGAGCTTTCCTTCTCAAGCTCCGCCTACCTTTTCATTCCCATACACGTATCCAGTGACCTCAACATCCTATATGGGACATCCCTATTCGGTCGCCTCAACATATTCATCCTCCACACCTTATCAACACTTAACCCCACCATTGTCTAGCAGGTGGTCCTTGGTACAATTTGCCTCCGTTTACCACAACCACACCATCATCTCATCCAACTACTGATTTAATTAAACAAATGATGGACAAAATGCAAACCCGGAGGCTTCGCATTTGTGAAGTCGTAGCGCCTTGACATACGAGCAAGTTTGTCGGGAGCCCATTCACCCTTCTATCCCCCTTCGTTCACATCCTCCTCAATGGGAGTTGCCAAAATTTACTCTTTTTAATAGTAAAGAGGATCCTCAACAACACTTGCGATCATTTAGACATGCTTGTTATTTGATTGCCCATGATGATGCCTTGTTACTCCGCACCTTTCCCATGTCCTATCGGGACTCGCCTTGAGTGGTACGTTGCTTTAACCCAAAGACTCAATCTTCTCTTTTAACTAACTAGCCCAATCTTTCTTGGATCATTTCTCCATTAACATTGCCAAGAAAGTATCTATTACTAACCTCTATGCCATCCGACAATTTGAAGACGAATCTATCGCAGATTTCGTTGGACGATGGCGGGGCCTTATCAACCAACTTACGTATGCCTTGCCTCAAACCGAACTTATCGAACTATTTACGCGGGCCTGCGCTAAGCACATCTCCCCTACCCTCCAAATTCAAACTTTCCGTACATTCGACGAGGCCTTTACTATGGCTCGAAAATTAGAAATTCGAGCCTTAGAGGAAGAGAAATTGCGGTTGCGCAACAAAAACTCCACTTTCCGAACTACAGATTCCACCAATAAACCAAATACCACCACTCCTCACGCGTCCACTTCTTCTAAATCAAAAGGAGCTGTCCACGCGGTGACGGTCAAATCCCAACCACCGTCCAATACCCCGCCAAAAACCACTTATAAGTATAAAGCGGAACCCATCAACTACACTCCCTTGGGGGAGACATATGGTGTGATATTGGAAAAACTACTCAAAGCAGGAGCCATTACCTTACCTCCTGTTAAACCTCATTCCGGATTTGATTCCACTCGTGCCATACCTTCCTGGTACAAAGAAAATGACTTCTGTAACTTCCACCGTGTGAAGGGACACAGTCATGAAAACTGCAAGATGTTGAAAAACATAGTGCAGGAAATGGTTGATGCGGGGGATATAGCCCTCGATAATCCTAACGCCCCTGCCAACCGAAATTTGAAAATCTTCAACAAGCCATTCCCGAATCACTCTCCCAACAGTAACACAAACCAGGATATCTTAGCCGAGGAGAGTGTTCATGAGATCCATGCAGTCTTCGACTCAAACCCAAAAGCCTCTATCGAGAAAATTTTGAATCAAGCCTCTTCACTAACACAGAGCCCGAACCTCCTTTACCACCATCAAGCCAAAGCGAAATCATTCCTTTACCTATAAAGGAGTTAACTGCCCAGACTTCTCTTCCCATCAATGAGTCTTCTTATACCACATCCCTACAAGACTGCGAACGAATGTTATCTAATTTATCTATTTCCCAGACGTCTCCCTCTACCGCTCTTGCTGCACAAGAGGAGGGTACGCCACTCCTTTTGACATCCTTAGACGAGAAATCTCTTGCACCGACATCACCAAATTCTTTAACCATGACAGACCCTCTCAAACATGCCCTCCTGCCTATTAGTCCTTCATCGCCTAAATCTTTTCAACAACCGGTCGACCTTTTAATATCTATTGATACAGTACCTCATCTACCCCCTGTATCACGCCCACAGTGGACTGGAATCACAACCTACCTCTCTTCCGTACCAAATTTACAATTCAAACCTGAAGACTGTCATTCTCCAGAAGATAGACGAATCCTATGGGAACGTTTGAGTACGCCATATTCTACTCAAATGCAAATGACCGATTCTGAGGCCTCCACCATATACCCGAAGTGCTTACAGAAGCTTAAAATGCCCATGTTCTCACCTTCACCCCCCTCACCTCTACCAAATGCCCCGTCCACTTCTATTAACTTAGCCAAATCTTCCCCTACGCTTGGGACCTTGCCCATACCCAGTCTAACACACCCACCTAAGCGGCTTGATTTATCCAAAAATAAATCCGCCCCGCCACCTAGGAGACAAACTCAATTTGTGCCTCCATCACAATCAAAACCCTCATCGTCATACCCACTTTCCATATTAGGACCTCATCCCTCTACCTTACATCAATATATCATACCTCCTGCGTTTTCTTCAAAATGACCTACGCCTTCCGCACCTATACAGAGATCAAAGGGTATAACAACACCGTCACTCCGCGTATCCTGTCCACCTATCAACCCTAAACAAATTCCATCATCAAAAGATTTGTTTTCGGTCACTCCTATTTCCCCGTGGTTGTTTTCTGATACCACATCATCTGCGGCCTCATCATCCAACATAGCTTCTGCGCCAAAGAAACCACGTTTAGTGAAAACCACGTGTCAACACCCCTCGGCTAAACCACCACCCGTACGAACCAACCACGCCCAAACATTACCAAAACCCGCACAACCAATACCCTCATCCTCCTCCGATTTTGACCCACTCAAAGGATCTTACGCCAAAATTCTTGCTATGTTGGTGGAGAATGCGACCATTTCCCTACCCCCACTTAGACCTTATGACCCGTCTAAACCTCGACCGATAAGTTATGATGAGTCTAAAATCTGCGCCTATCACCGCACACCAGGACATGATGTGGAGGGATGCAAAGCTTTAAAAACCATCCTTCGTCAGTCACCTCTCCCAGATAGAAAGGTTAAGAAAGACAACTTACGAAGGGAGAGACCTTTAGCTTCAATTCCCTCTCCTCTACCATCTGTCCCCGCCTCACCAAGATCTATCATTATTACAACCCCACCTCTTGAAAACCATGATTTATCCCAACCATCTTCCTCATTTCAGGTCTACGAGATTAATATGATTAGTGTCGCTACTCGAGGGCAGAAAAACAATGGGAAAGCAAAAGAAAACACACCTGCGGCATCTCTTTCTCCTTCAACCATCCCGATTGCACCACCACCTAAAGTGGTTATTCACGGACCCGCCTATCCCGTCTCTAATGGAGTTGCCCACCGAACTATGATCAAACAGCTTCATCAATCACCCGTAAAAATGACACTGTATGATCTCATTCAGACTTCTGAATCTCATCGACAAGCTCTCATTGAGATCCTTCAAGGGATAGAGGTTTTACCTAATGAAACCCTGCCTGTTGCCTCCATTCTAACACCCAATCACGTTGCTTCTCTCACCAAACAACCCACTGCTCCAACCACTTCTGTCTCTGTACAACAAGCCGCTGCAGTCAGTTTCTCGGAAGATGAAATTGTTGACTTTGGTACAGAAGACCCGCTCGCCCTTTTCATCTCCGTTTACGCCAGGGATATCCGGTACGTCTGTTATGATTTGACGGGGCGCCAAATTAAACATTATCTCTTCAAAAGCTTTTCAACAAATGAATATCCCTTCTAGCTACATGTGTGCCAACCCCATCATGTCGGTCATTCAATGACGCTATTACCTCTACCTTAGGCACCGTGATCCTCAACATTCGGGTAGGACCACGTACTTTACCCAAACTCTTCTATGTCCTCGAGGGAGAGTTATAATATAATATATTGGGTGGGTCGCCTTGGATCCAGGGCCATGGGATGCGTTCCTCAACATTACATAGATGCATAAAATTTGAGTACGGGAAGTCCTACACCGTAAAAGCTGATCCTCCCCTTTAAAACCTGCAATATGTTATACCGCCCTAACGATGTGCTTATACCAATCAAGACACCCATACATTCAACCCAACCATCCTCTTCAAATGTACCTCAACCATCCACCTCAACTGCATCTATGCCTTCAACTGATGAAACCACCGTCGCAAAAACCACTTCCCTTCCCGCAGCTAACATCCCAACCTCCGACCCCTTAGTAGATGTTTTTCAACGCCTTACGCTGGGGGAGTACCGCCTATATAATGTTAGTTCTTTCCCTACCCCGCAGGAGTACGGACAATTACATGCACATCCCACCTATGACCGTCGCGTGGGGGAAGTAATCTCTTACGGACCACCCCATTGCCGCACCAACCTAACATATGGGGGTGTTGACGCATCTTCCATTACCCCTGAACCTCCTCTTGGTGTGGTTCCCTTCCAATCTGATTTCCAATACCTGACAAATCGTCGCTTCGCCCTCACTTTCTTGACTCGCTGTGCTTGGAAAGGCTTTGGTTTTGGTCTTTATGAACAAGGCCGACATACGCTCATCCCCATCACCACACGCAAACATAATGATCGCAGTGGTCTCGGTTTTCCTGAAACACCTACACAGGAGACACCTCATGTCAGCTGTATTCTGGAAGAAGACGACGTCACCCCTACCAAACCATCATCACCCACTTTGCCATCATCACCCACAGAATCTATAGACCCTGAATCTATCCCTCCTAACTTTTTTTTTTTTCATAAATGCTATCTTCATAGGTCCTCTCACTTATCAACGCGATAATGAGGACCCATCTTCTCTTCCCCTTCTGTATCCAGACATGATCGAAGAGGATTCGCCTTTGATTAATGTTGTTGAGTGTCAGGATGACGACTCCATCCTCACTTACCTTGGCGCGGATGATTCTTATATTCAACGAGCCTTACCATCTGAAACCCAAACCATCTTTGAATGAATCTACAATAGAAATCAACATCCACATGGAGGAGGATCCTCACATTGTGAAGATCGGACAATCCCTTAACGCATCAGAACAAGTCGCCTTTACTACTTTCCTCCGTGCTCGCAACCAAGCTTTCGCTTGGTCCTACGCTGACATGCCAGGAATTGATCCTACCATCGGGCCGTCCATAACATCACCTAAAGCTCGATTCCAAACCGATCAAACAAAATCGAGAAAATGCATCCACGCATTGCCCTCTTGGTCAAGGAAGAGCTTCAACGACTTTCTTCTTTCCTTCATCTTGCCTATTGACTATCCTCAATAGATTTCTAACATCGCACACATCACTAAAGCGATTGGGGGACTTTGGATATGCACGGATTTCCGGGATCTTAACCTCGCTTGCCCTAAGGATGACTTTCCCCTCCAAGTATTGATCAACTTGTTGATCTCACTCACGAGCCATGAAATGCTTTCTCTCATGGATGGCTTTTCGGGATACAATCAAATTTTGGTCGCACCCGCCGATCAACATAAGACCGCTTTCATAACTCCTTGGGAACCTTCATTACCGTGTAATGCAATTTGGCCTTAAGAATCTTGAGTACGCAACCTATCGGCGGGCTGACCTACATTTTTCATGACATTATGCACACTATCCTTGAAGATTACGTCGACGATCTTCTTGGCAAGTCTAAACATCGCAGTGAACATCTCGATGTTTTAACCATTATTTTCGATCGCCTGTTGCAATATTCTGTTCATCTTCAACCAAAGAAATGTGTCTTTGGTGTCCTTTCAGGAAGCTTCTTGGTTTTATCGTCTCTTTGCGTGGCATTGAGGTCGATCCATCTAAAGTAAAAGCTATCCTAGAAATGCCTCCACCCAAAAACCTCAAACAATTGCGTAGTTTGCAGGGTAAACTTCAATCCAATGGCGTTTCATCTCCCAACTCTCGGATCGATGTCACCCTTTTCATCACCTTCTTAAAAGGACGTTGCCTTTCAATGGAGTGAGAGTGTCACCAAGCCTTGAAGCTCTCAAAATTATCTCTTACAGACCACCCGTGCTTAGCCCACCCCGGACGACCGCCCTTTCTACCTTTATCTTTCCGCCACTGACCATGCTATAGGAGCTATGCTCGCACATCGGGACTCGACACGTCGAGAACAGGCCGTTTATTATATAAGTCGTACCCTCGTGGATTACGAGACTAGGTATACACATGTAGAAAAATTGTGCCTAGCCCTATCATTCGTAGCTACCAAACTCCGACATTACCTCCTGAATCACAAAACTTTTGTCATCACCAACACGGACCCCATTCATTATATGTACGCCAAACCACATCTAAACCAACGCATCGCTCGATGGCTCATGCTCCTCGCCGACCTCGACCTTGAGTTTATACAACAAAAGTCAATCAAAGGACAAACTCTTGTAGACCAACTTGCGGAGGCCCCTTTACCTGGGGAACAATTTACCAATTTTACATTCCCCGACGAACTCATCACCACTCTTTCACTCGGGGAAGAGTTGTATCAAATGACCCTCTTCTTCGATGGATCTAAATGCCAGCGCGGCGGAGGAGCCGGCATTGTTCTCATCCCTCTTGATGCTGAACCTATGCATCTTTCATTCCGGCTTGATTTCCCCTGCACTAATAATACAGCGGAATACGAGGCCCTTGTTCTGGGTCTCCAAGTTGCGATACACTTAGGCATCAAATCTATCAATATTTTTGGCGACTCTCAATTGGTAGTCAATCAAGTTATGGGTGTCTACCAATGCAAAATGAGGAACTTCAAAAGTACAAACACTACGTGGATTCACTTCTAGCCTTATTTACTCACTATTCTATCCAAACCATTCCCGCTCCACTAACAAATTTGCGGATACTATGGCTTGCTTAGCCTCGCAAATTCCCCGCCGCGCCAACTGACTCTGAATTATTCGTCGTGGTCCAACAACTTTTTGCCCCATCCTATTCAACCCCGGTAGTTTGTATGATAAATACTGTGTCTACTAGTTCGCAGGATACCTGGTACCACCAATTTCACGACTACCTTACAATCTCTGTTCTCCCACCTGACCTTACTAGTAACGGCAAACGTGCTTTTCTTAAAAGCGTTTCTCGTTATGTTGTCATGGGGGGACTCCTCTATAAATGTGGCTTTGATGGCATCCTCCTTCGCTGTCTAACAGGCGCGGAGGTCACCTATACCATCCAACAAGTCCATGATGGGATTTGTGGTGGACATTTTAGTGGCCTTGCCGTGGTTAAATGAATCCTTCGCCTAGGTTATTATTGGCCTACTCTCAATAACGATCGCTACTTAATATGTTAAGCGTTGTGTTATGTGTCAACAACATTCCAACCTTCAACATACTCCTAGCCATCCGCCGCAGTCGCACGAGATCTTTGGCCTTTCTCACAATGGGGTTTAGACCTTATTGGTGAGATTCACCCAACCTCTTCACAACGTCACCGTTGGATTATCACAAAGAACCGAATATTACACAAAATGGGTGGAGGCCATTCCACTCATTTCAATCAAAAAGAAAAAAATTGTTGAATTCATTAACCATCACATTATCGTCGTTTTGGTATTCCTCATCACCTAATAATAGATAATGGTAAATCTTTTAAAAACAAGTTGTTCAAGACCTTTCATGACAACTTTGGTATCAAACTTAGTTTCTCATCACCTTACTATCCGCAAGCCAATGGTCAGTGAATCTTCTAATAAAACCCTAACCAAAATCCTCATGAAAGTTGTCAATGAATCCTGGAAGAAATTGCACGATCACATTCCCTTTGCCCTTTGGGCTTATCGTACTAGCATTCGTACCTCTACTAACGCTACACCTTTTTCTTTGGTATATGGTACCGAGGCCATCTTGCCTCTCGAAATACAAATACCCTCCCTCGAATATCTCTTCGGATATTCTCACCAACGATGATTTCAACCAAGAGCGGTTAGCCCAATTGGAGCTCCTTGAGGAACGTCGTCTTACAGCTACCTCTTGATCACCTTCAAATCTATCAAAACGCATCAAACGTGCTTATGATAAGCGACTTCATGAGCGTACCTTTAAGGTTGGTGATCTTGTCCTCAAAGAGAATCAACATGTCACCAAACTAGAAAAGAGCAAATGTGGAAAATTTGCTCCCAATTGATTGGGCCTTATATAATCACTCACACCTATGGGTCGAGGCACTTATCGTTTAGCCGCTTAATGGTAAACCTGAGCCTGAACCCCTTAATTCCTTGCATCTTCGACCATTCTACTGTTGAATTTAGTGTTATATCACTTCTTATCTACCTGCCGCTCGTCCCTTGAGCTCACATACCACCACATGCACTTCATTTCCTACACCTCATAATAAAATCAAGCTCACATAGTTTGATTCTCACCTCACCTAAATGATGCTTTCCCCTTTTTAGTCTAGTCCATGACTTCAAAGTATTAAAATAAGTCGTATTCTTATGGGATTTTCTTGAGTCAAACTTCCTACCAAACTAGATGCTTCACGCCAAAAGAACATCTAGCTATCTAAATTATATATAGATTGTTCCTCGAAGGACAGCTATATGCCAAATTATTGTTGTTATTCTATATAGATTTGCTTCCCCGAGAAGGACATAGGCTTTTTTTTTTTTATGCACTAAATCATATCTACTACTATAAATAGATGCTCTCCTCGAAGGACAACTATACACAGTCGGCCACCTTTATCGAAGCTTCCCGCATTGATCAGCTTCGTGAAGACCTCAAGAATAGCACAATCAATATCCTCTTGTAGAATTCCCGCATCGATCGGTCTATATTCGGTAAAATAAAAGCCTCATTCAAAAAAGAACTTTTGGGTCATGGACTTGTCTATTTAGGGTAGGTTCTCTTTCGTCGAACACTCACTTTGTAATAAGTTCTCTCAGTACCTCGGCTATATCATCCACCTCACCTCACCATTTGTTTCAACTCAAGGGACGTAACGTACACCCGATATATTGTGATCATACAACTCTTTTCACCTATTGACTTCTTGTCTATGCACGGTACCTAGGGCTTCAAGCTCGTGCTACGTTGTGTGGTTTGTTTAGCTCTTTTCACCTACGGAGCACTCTTTCCGCTTTTCCTCGCATCTAGGATTATGTGTTGATCTTAATCAGGACACGATTCCCTACTACTTGGGTATGCCAACTTTTGCTTCACCTATACCTACACCAACAACATTATCCTACCAACACCAACAACATTACCCTACCAACATCAAATTTTTACCAAACGACAAATTGCCTAACCACAACCAAATTGCCTAAATTCACCTCTCCCTGGTCCTAAGGGAGAACTACATCGGTCTGAGGCCCCTCCTTGCTTTGTGCAATGGGCTATGTAGGCAGCACTTCGGAGACATAGGGTCTCCCAAGGTTAGCTCGACCATCCCCTACCATAACCTATCATGTGTGGTAAATATAAATATTTTTGTGTATTTCTATTTAATCACATTCCTCTTTATCCTTTTTCAAAACACCGAAAGTCAAAACGAAAACATTCTTATTATTATAACTCAAATCAACATACATATCTCATTTTATTTAGATGTTAAACAAATACATCTTCTCTATCATCGACACGCAGTCGGTACTCTTCTTTATTCTTATACCTTTAACATTTATTTAGACCCTCACACCTCATCCTGAACTAGGTGATGATTGTGATCGTCGACCCCTCTCGCCTGGGCCTCTCTGTCCTCAATGGTACCATGGCTACATGGTACCGCCACCGATCTGCCGCTAATCTCTCCTGTAACATATGAATACGCCTCTCACATGGAGGACTCCGGCCTCTAGTCTCTCCTTAGTGACTCTCTGCAACCACTAACGATCCTCTTGTCTCATTCACTGCGTTTGGAGCGCTTTGAACCAAATGCTTTGCGAGATGATCCCTCTCTGCTGTAATCACCGCTATGTCGAGACGATCACATACACCTCGCAGATTCTGCTACCCACCATAATCTATAGGCCTCTGCTGTTCTGCATCCATTACCTCTCGCGATCATTGCTACCTCTTCGAGCCCTTTTGGAGGTGTTGGTGGGGAGGTGAGAATGTTGCCTCAAGGCGTCAATCCTCATATATGGTCTATAAGCCGGGGTATATCTGCCTGCACAAATCCAAATTGTCGCCGCACACGTACATCTATAGAAATCCTCTCATATTCACTGCTGTGCCCCGCGATCCACCTCAATCGCTCTACACCTCTCAACTCCTCGGCTATGTTCTCGGTTACCATATAGTTCCAGTAAGGCCTCAATGATATCCGCATGGCTGTCACCCTCTCCATACCGCTGTAATACTCAATGTCACCCGTGACGGCTCCGAGATCTTGCCTCTTGTTCTATCTAGACCCAAGTCTCGAATCCCAACCTCGTACTCCGGTCTCTCTGCCTGGATGGATCGGCCTATTGGTCACACACAAACAATGTGCTCGTAGGCCCAACGTTGTAATAAGTATGAACAATCCGGTGTCATTCGTGATTTCGCCTACAAGCCCATAAACCCTCGTATAGCTCGCAAATATGCGGTGCCCATGCAAACATCACGTTCCTTTCTATCATCTCCCAAATAACACACATCAATGCCTTTGGAAATCTTCCCCCTTCGCCTCGATAATGCATAATACCCTACCGCTATCATTAAAATTCTACCGCTAACCTTGTCTCCTCGATGATGTCTGCATACATTATCCCATACGTAAATGATACGCCTCATTTGTGTCAAATCTCGTGCGTATAGACCAAATCATATGTTGTTATCACTCCCGTGCCGCACTAGGTAGTGCTCGATATCTGGTTCTCTGTAATAGGGAGTCTCAAAATACTGGAACACATCTTCCAATGTTACTGTCATCTCCCCCTGTTGGCGGATAGAAGGTATTTTCTCGGGATTCCATCTCTCAATCAACACCTGTAACATAGCATGGTTACGTGCGATTCGTGAATAATAAGCGGATTCCACTTAACCCCAAATGATTTATCAATGTCCATTCACTGGCATTGGCGTTACATCCGCTCGGATTCGTGACAACAGCCGGCACACTATCATTCATCCTCAACCCACGCCGAGCACTGCGCATACATTAAAACAACAAACAACCATTCAATCCATCGGGGTTTTCTCACATTCTGAAAATTCCCTCACAAAGAATCGGTATATCGTTCAACTAATTCTGATACGGTTGAGTAACCGATACCGGTTATCCGTAACCGATATCGGTCCTGTTAGTTTCATATACACCTTGCCTAAACAACCACTACAACAATAATTCTAGCGCCTATTCCTTTCTATACCTACAAACATACCGAAACCACGATTACTCTACCAAGTAACACTTATAACCCTTTTTATCACGTTTTCTTTTTCATATCTACCCACTTAATCTCTTATTCATAACACATGCAAAAGTCAAATCATAACCAAAACGTTTACCTCTTGGGTTGCAGTAGCTTGAGGTGGCCCTTGTCTTCCCTCTTGTCCCCGCCTGCTGGATGTTTCTCCTCGTCCTGCCATTATCACCACCTTTTCAAACTCGCCTTTCGTCTTCTTCGAATCTCGGATCACAATCACTTTCCCCTGTCTCTTTACTCCTAATCACTCAAATTCTCTGTGATTACATGTCTCGATCGTCTCCAAAAGCGTCGCGTTCGCGTATTTAACTTCTTGCATGGCTCTCAAAATTAGAACTTAAGTTGCCACCCTAGCTTTTTTATTTTTAGAAAAGCTCATACCTAAATAACCGGTATCGGTTATGTAACCGATATCGGTCTACTAACTACCGCGTCATTACCTTCTCAACCGAGATATCCAGTTACGGACACAGCCTTTTCAAACATGGTCTTTTCTTCATTTTTACCAAATTTTTGTCACGCCCGCCTCTTTTCCTACATCACAACACCATTATCCATATTTATCCATCCACCACACATATCATTACAATTTCATTAACATCATCTATTTTACAAAAACAAACAAGTCATCAACTAAGGATACCACAACAAAACAAAAAACTATCTATCTATACAACATTTGGATCCAACTCATCAGATACATATATCACAATGTCACAAAACCAGCCCACAACATGCAACATTTTATCATATAACATGCCATCCTTATATACGTGCAAAAACAAAAACATCAACATCATCCATATATCAACATGTCAACTAAACTCATCCTACATTCTATATCACAAACCATCAACAAAATACTTAAACACATTTTTTTTGAGCCATGTGGATCAAAACATCATCTCTATATATATATACAAATTTTCAAATATACAATGTGCCTGTATCGGGGCCTCAGCGTGATCTCATCATACAACTAAGCCGGCACGCGAGGCCTGATAACTATCCGAGGCTCGACTCGGCTCGCAGCCGGTCCCTCATGTCAAAAACTCGGCTCGGCTCGCGAGGCCGGTATCAAATATACAACTTTGTACTTTCGACTCGCAGCGGTATATAAATGAATAAATGAATAAATGAATCCATACATGAATAAATGTAGG